>JAVFBW010142374.1:0-12837 GCA_034783835.1 Mopalia ciliata | reverse complement strand
CCCCCCCCCCCCCCCCCCCCAAAAATCACACGCACACTAAAGTCTAATAACTGAATTAATCAATTAAAATATTTGATAGATACTTACCAGAATGTGGCATAGCTGTTACAGTCCATACATACACAATGTTGGGACTGTTCCTCATAGTGTTGTTTGGCATGAGCATTCACATATCTACAACAAGAACAAATCACATCATAATCACTTTTTTTTCAAAACTATTATTCAAATAAAATATATTCCTTTTCTGTCATTTCATAAAAAAGGATCATTCAGCCATATTTGTCAAAGTATCAATGTAAGTGATATTCCTCCTGCTATCCGTCATGTCCATCTGTACATTCTGTCCACCTCCAGTGGCACATTTTGAAGTTTAAACCTAGTTTTTATCTCTATTATAATTAGTATTACCTTCCACAAGCGACTATTCCACAGCCAAGGCAAACCCAGGGACTTTTACTTGTTTTACACACTATAAAAAGAAAGAAACAAAGAGATCTCATAATACACTCACAGCATTCATTTCTGTTCATATGTTTTAAATTTAAAAACTTTTTTTGTGTTTGTACACATTTGAATAAGGAAATGTGTGATTTTTACAATTCTTGCCCTTTTGTTAAACAGTGTTCATGCCAAAATTCATTTTCTATATTAAACTTTATATACAGGTAAATGTCAATCGAGGATTATAACCCAGAGTGTAAACACTATCCACACTCTTATAACTCTGATACAATACAAAACAGGTTATTTGGCTATTTTAATGTTAATTAGGCCATCACAAAATATATATTTGTTTCTCATAAAAAGATTATTAAAAAGTGGATAGGTAGGGATTATTTAATTTTTTTAAAAACTAATAACATAAATAAACACTTTGACGTGCTTGTTTGTTTGATAAGGGTTGATAGGGAGTACATGCCAGCTTAATGGGTGAAGGAAGTCACCCTCGACACCACTGGCAACAAACAAAGACAAGCAAGACAAATACAAGACAATACAGAGCATGAAATAACGGTCTGACATCGGACAATTTCTGACACTTTCGCGGATTTGTCTGAGGAAAACTTACCGTGGTCGGTAAACTTGTCCGTGCAAACTTACTTATTGTAAAATATTTCTATTAAACTAATCGCCGGTATATATCCACAGATCCATAAAAGGACTTTGCAAGTAATTAGTTAGCGATTCCATCTCGTTTACAACACAATCTGACTCTGCAGGGAACAGCCTGTAGTGGTCGGATGTTGAGGAAATCTAACGCTTTCATTGGATAATAATACAATTAAGGTGACCAGTTTATCCAAGGCCTTGACCTTGGAGCGTGGCGCGTGTGAAAAATACAGCCATACTTCAGCTTTGTCACCTTTTCATTGGCTAAAAGTTGACGACTGGAAAAATCGACAATTTGTGCGGATGTCAGTAAAGTGTGAATTCCCTCCAACCACCTGCTCTTTTGTTTGTTAAAGAGCATTACCTCAGAAAAAAGATTTATACTTGTTATTTTAGGCCTTGCTGTTGACGACTTCACTTTTTTAATAGCAGTGTATTCATTGATAAAACTCATCTTTTTTCTGTGGGGTTTTTCATTTTCTAATTCATGAAAAGTAGTTCTCAATTATTATTCGAAAAATGACAATAAAAAAAAAATAAGAAAATGTTGACCATTCTCCTTTTTTTTTTTTAAGTTGAATATTTGGGGTAGGTAGTGTTACGGGAAACGTATAAATTATTATGGATGGCCGGATGGTCAAGCAATGATAAGCCACTAGCTCCTTGTGATCTTTGTGGACAGGCATATAATCAAACCACTACTAAATTGTCTTCAGCAGAAACGAATTCTGGAATTCCTTGTATAAATTAGTCAAAATGATTCTGTACATGAATGAAAGTCCTGATTACTTCACAGATCAATATGAAATAATCAATAGTTCAATTACTGTGCTAATACAGATAGTGTAGTTTAAAATTCACCTTCAACAGAAAGTTTAGTTTAAATATTCACGTTCAACAGAAAGCTTAGTTCAAATATTCACCTTCAACAGAAAGTTTAGTTTAAATATTCACCTTCATTTATTTTACTGTTTTCCAAAACATTGAAAATAATGGATCATTGGGCTGTAGCCATTTTGAGATGAATATATTAGGAAGGACCTTGTTTATAGACTACAGTCTTGTTTTGAGTTCTATAACGATATACCATATACACTGGCATACTTTTCTAGCATACTATACATTAGGTTAATAGAGGTCAAATCAATGGGTTGATAAGCTGCCTGTAGATTGAATAATTTATTCAATTCAGACCAAAAATATTAAATATCCTCCTATTTCAAAGAGAAAATATTCAATTTCAGAAGAAAAAGAATCAATTTTAATAAAAAATATATCCAATATTGGAGGGAAAATGTCAAAATTTGGGATCATAAGAAATTGACTTTGATTAATACAAGTGCACTTCTTTATATCAATATTGGCTGACATGTATGCTAAAAATAGCCATAATAGTAATACTTACAAAAAAGCTATTGTAGCAGCTTGGCAACAGATTTTAGTTTCACACTTTCAGCAATATATATATCAATCATGTGATATGGAAATATATCAAAAATGCTTTTTTTGCTTCACTTGGAAATGACCTCCTCATCTCTGAGAAACCTAAATAAAGAATTGCCTTACCATTCAAATACCACTCATTAAAAAAAAAAGGAATGCTCCGAGGTGGTAATACAAAGCTTCGAGTTAAAAATTGAGTTGTTGAAACTGGATTTCTATAAATTCTAGCCTTTTACATCAGACATTAACCCTGCATGTGCATGTATAACAATTGGGTCTAAATTTGTATCCTATATAAGCTACCATAATCTCAGCCTCAAGACAAAAAAGAGAGTGTTAAAATTCAGACAAGAATAGATGTCAATTGGTAACTTTGGACAAGAATAGATCTCAAGTGGTAACTCATGACAAGAATTTATCTTCCTCAAACAAAAACAAATTTCATAAGCCCTGATTGTTGTGTGACCAGTTAAATATTAGTATCTGTATAAGCAAACTTGATGGAAATTACTTTCAGACAAGGCATCTAGTGCTCTACTTAATTAATTAATACACTATGATGCAAAGAAAAATTTAATTACATCACACAGATGTGTTTATCTCAAATAAATATTACAGAAGTAAAAGTAATTAGTATTCTCTTGGTTGGGAACTTGTGAATTCGTTTTCACCAAACAGAAAAATTCTTAAACAAATATTATTACAGCACACTGAAAGTTATTTTACTCATAACTGCATGCCAGCTGAATGGGTGTCGAAAATCACCCGTGGCCACAGGTAAGTAACCAAGACAAGACAGGACAAGCACCTGTCACAATACAAAGATATCACACACTGATCAGCTGTGTGTTGCTCCTTAGCCTTGAGAGCACCAGGGCAACAGGAAGCTCCCTCTCCACCTCCAGCTCGTGGGCATAAAATAATGACAATATAAAAGACAAGCAGAACACACAAAACTTGGATGGAGCACAGCAGCAAGACCATAAGGGCATTGAGCACAAGTGTTTGGTCACTTTGGTGCAGAATAGGACAGCAGTTCACAGCTACAGCTCCCTTTGTTTCAGGTAAGGAAATGACTTGCAAAACTCTGCATCTACCTCTTTGTCTCTTTGGTTATAAGGCTACGTGCTAGGTGTTTAGTCTGTCAACATCAAGCTGATGTCCAATGTGTGACAAACATACATACCCAAACCATGTGATGAGCAGCCAGGAAAAAAATACACACACATGCACAAATATTCATTAAGCACTCCTCAAATGACTAATAAGGCTATTAAGCTAAATTCGCCCTTGGGAACTCCTTAAACATGTGATGTTCTTTTGAATATCTCTATTCCTGAAATGTCCCTATTTATAATTACTTGTTTGCTTGGTGTACTTTTATGTCATGCTTGCTTTTTCACTTACTTTAAACTACAACCTATGCATGACATAGACAACATGCAGGGGGTTCATAAAAGTCAAACTCAACAAACTCAAGCATACAAAATTTCATAATTTCACTCCAAACTTTTTTTAAAAAATTGGTAAATATTGAATATTTTTGGACTAAATTGAGTATTTTTACCGGTCATCAACCAGTCAGAAAGATAATTTTTTTTTTCTAATTTCAAAAATTGAAATCAAGTACATTGTATAAAGTATTGTATAACATTATGAAATGAAAACAGCCTTCTTTGGAAACTAATTAGTAATAAACTCTGCAATACAGCTGCCCATATTATTTGGGCCTATGGCTGTTTTCCAACAGAGAATAAATAAATAAAAATCCTCACAAATCGTAATTTGAACAATAAATGTCGTTGAAACAAATAAATAAACAGAGCGGAGTTAACATCCAATTCAGATCAGAAAGTAACGAAAATTGGACACTGATCAATACTTCATTCATATCTTAAATTTTTATTTATTGTTGCTGTGGCGACAAAACAGTTGTTGTTTTAGCTTGTTGTTTTTTTTACTATTTCGTTATTGATACCAAGCAAATGAATTTCCATAACTTTTCAAATGCCTTTGAAAGAAAATATGGTTTTCCAGGACTTTCCAGGTCCTGGAAAACCCTCTCACAAATTTCCCAAACTTTCCAAACTTTTCCAAAACAGTACCAACCCTGTATGAATGATGGTGTCTGAGTCCATGGGTGATTTAGCTTGTTTTGATTAGGGTTTTATGCCATCCTTTTCCTGATTATTTTTATGTGACAGCAGGCTAGTTCAATGATTGTAGAAAACCTTCCTCAATGTCAGTAGTAACAAGCGACGCAAGAGAGGAAGAGGGAAGATCAAAATCCAATTGATAAAGATTGAGTTGCTTTGTGTTACACCCTTTGTTAACTTAAAGGGCATCACTGGCAATGAATGAAGATATAGTCGATGTCACTGGCAATGAATGACTAACTAGTAAATGTCACTAGCAATGAACTTGTTTGGCTGATTGTTTGGTAATATACACTACATGCTCAAGGGTATTTCACTTGTGATGGAGGTATATTCACAGTAGCACAATTGACACTAGCACAACCATAAAGTGAAAAGTGTTTTGATAAAGTTGGACAGTGGACAGTGGTAAGTAAAGACAACATTGCTACACTCCCAACAAATTCCCCTTAGCCACATTGCCTAAAATAGTTTGAAAGATGATGCAAACTTCTGTCAGTCATTAATTGAAATCATTTACAATTCTGTTTATATGCTGAAATAGGTTTGATAATTAATACCATTAAAATATTACATTACACCCCATTAGCTTTGCCAATCCCTTCTATACATATAGACTATGGCAGATAGAATATTGTCTCTAACCGTCTGACTGGGTGGTAAATCTCTCAGATATCAGACTGACAGACTTTGACTAAGACACTCATATAATATTGATTTCACTGTAAGACTGACTCATAGTTCATGTTGGATTTTTTTCATGCCAGCAGACTGGTCTACCATAGTCATTGCAACAACACTGGTACAGTTGTGGGTCTACTTTGATGTATAAACCAGCTCAGGTATAATGGACTAGAACAATACTGGTCAACAAAACCATTGAACCCAGTCTGGTAGTTATTAAATACTTAAATAGACCACAAACTACTTCAATCTTCTGCCATCTGTTATTTCAAGCACATCTAGTACATTGTCACATGTACATGTAGCCTAAATATATGCAACCCATTTTTTTCATTTTTCAATAATTGTACCGTATTTATTTATTTATCCGATGGAAGGTCAAAAGGATTAAATCTCAAGTACAATTCCATGCCCTGCATCCCAGCATTATTGAGGGAGGAAAAATAGGTATAACCCAGAAGAGCAACGACCTTCTGTTGGTTGCTGGCATATTCCTTTTACAACCTACGTACATTTGTACGGACCGCAGGGATCATACCAACAACCCCATTGAGTCGTCTGAAAGAATACTCTTTCTAGAACACAAATTCTTTAGAATCTACACAGATTCTCTGGTTTGTTTGTTTGTTTGTTTGATTGGTGTTTAATCCGTCATCACTGAAAGGACGACGGATTGTCCATGTCACACTATACACAGCCTTATTATATTCGAAAACCGAGAGGAAACCTCGTAAAAAACACCCCTGAATTGCCGGAGCCACAACATGTGACTCGCTCATATGCCTGATGGTTAAAGGCGGACTCAAACCCCTGATTCTCTGGAGCATATGCCCTACACCACTCCTCAACAGAGGTTCCATTATCTTTATCATCTAGACATAATTCTACTTTAAGATAGTTTCAGGATTTTGGATTTTGTGGAGCTTCACTTTCAAGAGACTTACATGTAGTTCAACACAATGATTTGATCACATGTGATCTTTGCTGATTTGATCACATGTGGCCTTTGCTGATTGGATCACATGTGGTCATTGCTGATTTGATCCCCATGTGACAAAGCAACAAATGCATCTACTGTGACAATGATAATGTCATCAAGCTTGACTAAACCGCATTACATCCAAAAACCAAGCAACTAAACAGTAACCAATCTTATCAGTTGGCACCTTATGTTATGGACAAATGCTGGTGTTTTCCTCATGAAACACTTTACAGGAAGGTCAAATTCTTATTTCTGTACGGCAATATAACATGTACATACTTCCATAGAAAATACAGGGATAGATTCAAGTCACTTTTGAAAATATTGAATTTTTTTGCTGGGCAAGATGTAAAATTGGAATTTTAAATCAGTGAAACAAAAGAAATTGCTGTGTTTAAAAAAACATTGTTGTTGTTGTACAAATCACCATCATGTTTGTGTCCGAATATGTACAAATATAAAAAAATTAGCCCAGAGTGGAGTTCGTCAGTAAAATCTTTGGCACTGCTGGACATTTCTGAGAATGTAGTCACCAATGAGAATGCAGCATGATCTGCATGGCAGAGGCACATTTGTCAATATCGATGACATTTTATTAAAAGCATCGCCCTATTACCTCTTTAAGCAGTGTTGAAAAGCTATCATGTAGATTGTAGACTACAAACTTTTCTCATACAACAAGGCTTAATATTCAAATGTAAATCATAATTCTATGACATGCTGTCAGTGAGAGTGATTCTAACAATAATTCATCTTAAATTAATTTTAAACTATACGTGAAAAACGTTGTTGTTGCACAGTTGCAGTTTAAACATCATTTGAATAAAACGGGAAGCGGTCTGGTCCCATGACTTACAAACAGTCCACTTGGTCATAAACCTAGTGCCATTTTGAATGTCTACATGTAGTGATACATGTTATTTCAGCGTATTTTGTGCGGTCGTAGCAAGACAAATTACAACCGTGTAAATACACTGGAACTATGCTTTGATGTCATTCAATCCAATTGTTTTTTAAGATACCAGTCACCCAAATCAAACAAATTAGAACGATACTAACAAGTTTCATCATTATTAAATGAATCAAATTGTTGAATTTTATGTTGACCTCCATGTACATAACCTATTTTCAAATTTTTATGCTCCTTGGCTTATTGTAAAGGGAGAGCACCTCCGTCACTTCCTGTAACTCTTAAATGGTGTGGGTTTATCCCAAAGTTCCCAGGTTGCGGTAAAAATCTAGATGGTACTTGATGGTTACGAAATGTTTAAACATTGGCAGGCCTTCTGTTTTGAGGTAAGTGATCAGTGTGAAAGCATAGGACAGCACACCTCAAATCAGAAGGCCTGCATTGGACAGCATCTGATTTCAGGTGACTGTTTTTGAAGAGATTTTTTAAGAAATATTATTTAAAATTTTAAAATTTGTCTGATTGTTTGAAAAAACATGAGATCATTTCTTAAATTAAACTTACATGGTTGTCAAAACATACTAAACTCAATCAGCATGAAGGCCGTGGGGTGTCAAATTATTCAAAAACTCAATTTTGTTAAGAAAAAACTCTATTTGAAAACAAATTGAGTTTTCGGGTTGTCAAGATTTTGACTTCTATCTATCCCTGAAATAGCAACCAGGTGCCTTGCCAATGCCCTGGGAACGTTGAAGTTTGGTGGTTTGATTGGGGTTTAACAACATACTCAAGGATATTTCACTTATATGACAACATGTCAGCCGTATGGGTGGAGAACACCCTTGACAAGACCGGACTTATACACGACAATATCAGGTCACAATACAGACACCACAAAGAAATCGCCTTCCTGTTCTCTTTAGCTTAGAGAACACCAGGTCAACATGAAGCTCCCTCCAACCACCCTCTGGAAACATTTAAGCGCACTTGGGTAATTTTTAAATTATCAAGTGTAAGATGTTTTAAATCTATTTATATTTCACCTAAGAGTCTTGCCTCTGAAATATCTATGTGCTTGGCATTTTTTAGTGTGGACATATACGTTAATCCAATAGCAGTTTCTTCATAGTTATTTGAAGGGATGTCATTGTACATGTACATAAAATTGATCAGGATACATAATTAGAACTTTGTTGTGATAAATGTTCCAAATAAAGAAATTTCTTGGAAAATGTGTTCAATTTAAACCTAGCATTTGCTTCACATAGCCTAAAATTAATGACAGTCATTCTAATCTATTCACGTTAGCATCCAACTGTCAATTAACTGCATTAGCATCACACATCATGCAGTTTTCGGAATATATTAGTACATGGCAATAACTTATCGATATTTTGATGTAAGTTTAGCGGAGGACGCAGAGAAAAAATGTATGTTTTGAAAAAGTTGCCCAGTCTTGGGGGTGCAGGGTCTTTGGGTCACGTGTTGAACTGGGCACTGCGACTCGACTCAGACGTCTGTCAACAAAGACTCTCCATCCGCTTCTGCACTTCGATAATGATTACCTGAACAACAGAACTGTGGGGGAGTATTTTCAGATCTCATCGGCAGATCGCTAATTTTCACACTCTCTTCCAAGTGCGGACACTCCATCTACTTCCAATTGCAAGCGACCTGCAGAAAAACTTTACGGTCTTGGCGGTTGAAAGAATCTTTGGCTGGCATAAAATCGTCCACTTCCCCAAGACGGACATTCGCCAGATTACCTTTCTCAAAGGGCCTGATCACCAAAGGTCACCTCAAAGAAAGTTACGGTCAGCATAATCAAAAAGATATAAACTGGCTTTCATAATAAGGTTTCATCCTATTATGATTTGTTTATTGTGTTTAACACTTGTTCTGTGCATTTAATTGCTCGACAAAGCCGACTTGCGGCTTTATTATCGGGGACTAGTTTACGTCGCGTCAGAAAACAGTCTGTCTGAGAGCAACTCGCCTGAATCCACGTAAAACCACGCAGGTTCCCGCCTGAATGCGTTATCAACCGAACATGCTCAGCTGCTGAAATTTTACTCCGCTTCTTTTTCTTGATTAGAAAAGATCCCCTCCATACGATTTCATTTAAGAACTGCTAAACGCTTCTTTACAACGCTACATATACAAGATATTCTTAGAGACGATACGTAAACATGGCAGACAAACTGCATGTAGTTAATGAATGAATAGGTACACGTGCACTAAAACCTCATAGTACAACACAAACTAGTACGATGTAGAGCAAAAACCGACGATAATGACAATGCCATCATTAGGAGAAGACAGTTCAAACAAAATACGGTAGTGACAATCTAACACATGTAGGCCTGTAAATGAAGGACTACATGTCGCAGTCGCCCCGTGAGAGAGCGGGTGGACCATGGCCCTGCAGAATACTTCCTCGGTCGATCGTAAGAGGCGAGAAAAGAGGTTGCTTTCCATTGCCCTGGTGTTCGCAGAGCTAAAGGGTAACGGGAAGCAGTTTTGTTTGTGATGTTCTATATTTCTGTCCGCCGTCATATAAGTGAAATACCCTTGAGTACGACGTTAAAACACCAATCAAAGAAACAAACAAACCTCGGTCGATTGTAAGAGGCGAGAAAAGAGGTTGCTTTCTGTTGCCCTGGTGTTCGCAGAGCTAAAGGGTAACGGGAAGCAGATTTGTTTGTGATTTTCTGTATTTGTTTCGGTCGTCATATAAGTGAAATACCCTTGAGTGTGACGTTAAACACCAATCAAACAAATCCTTACAACGAATCAAAATTCTAATAACAGATCTTTGACCAGCATAATTGTGGAAGGAAAACTGGATATAACACTGAAAACCTGTGACCAAAGTGCTAGAATTGTTGTTTAAAAATTATGCAGTAAAGCATATACTGCTAGATTTTCATTTTAATAAATGAAACAAAATTGGCTGATTATATTACATTCTATAAATCTTTTGACCAAATCTTGTTAATTTTTCTTTTTCCTTTTTTTTTTAAAGATCCTTTTCAGCAATTTAGCTATATGGTGGGTCAATACGAGACCAAAGTGCTCCTAAAGTATAAAATCAATGTTTGTGTAAGGGTGCTGAACAAAACAACTATGCTAAGTACTACACTAAACTCCAATAAATCAAACAAACAATCCCTATAATGAAATATTTAATACCTAAATGTTAATCATCAATCTAACTATTTCTACATTATGTAATATTATATGTGAGATTTGATGTGGATGATTTCAGATACCGGTGATTTTGGCTGTGTTAGGGATATGGTACAGTAATTTCTACAAGGCAGAGACACATGCCCTTCTTCCATATGATCAAGTAAGTTCTTAAAATGGTGCGAAATTAATAATTTCTTTTCTGAAATCTACTTTTAAAAATAGTTGTTGTATTACCACCCCCACATAATCATGCCCCAATTAGGAAGTAATTGGTGCCGCAGCCGTGGCTCACATCTGCTTACTACTCCTTCTTTGATGTACTGTCCACGAGTTAAAGTTCTACTGTAGACCATCAAGTATATGAGGTGAGTCTCAGGATGTGGCTTTGGAAACTGGGGGTGATTTTTCATGGTTTCCTCACAGTTTTCCACCAATGAAATGTTCAATCTTCAGTCATGTAAGTGAAATACCCTTGAGTACGACGTTAAACTCCCAATCAAACAAAGTAGTATAGGTAGCTTTGACCAAAACTGTTAGAAGAAATGATTCTATTTCGGTTTCCTCAGTCGATCGTAAGAGGCGAGAAAAGAGGTTGCTTTCTGTTGCCCTGGTGTTTGCAGAGCTAAAGGGTAACGATAAGCAAATTTGTTTGTAATGTTCTGTATTTTTTTTTTACTGGATGCAGCACCATTGAAATAGCATTAATCATATGCCATTGACTATTCCATTAACAACCCTTTAAAAGCTTGATTATTAATGGCCATATTAACAGGTTTTTAATGTGATTCCATTAATTTTAATGGGACAATTTTGAAAACTAATGGCCATTAATGATATCATTAATCACAGTTAAAGGACATTATGTCTATTATTAAAATAGTATTTAAAATTTTGGTATGGCGGGTGGTTGGAGGGAGGTTCGTGTTGCCCTGTTGCTCTCAGAGCTAAAGGGGAACAGGAAGCCTATCTGTTTGTGGTATCTATTGTGTCATGCCATTGTCCTGTATTTGTCCGGTCTTGTCTTTGTTTGTTGCCAGTAGTGTCAAGGGTGTTTTCCTTCACCCATTGGGCTGGCACGGCGTCATATAAGTAAAATACTCTTGAGTACGACGTTAAACCCCAATCAAACTTGGTATGTAGCTAATAGTAGCTTCCACCGTTAAGACCACCGATGGGATTGCATTTAACCAAATTACGCAGAATAATATGACAGCAATTACGCGGGTGGTTGGAGGGAGCTTCGTGTTGCCCTGGTGCTCGGGTGCTCTTAGTGGTAAAGAGGAACGGGAAGCCGACCTCTTTGTGGTGTCTGTATTGCGTTCTGTAGTGAATTTGTCCCGTCTTGTCTTTGTTCGTTGCCAGTAGTGTTAAGGGTGGTTTCCTTCACCCATTGGGCTGGCACATCGTCATTTAAGTGAAATACTCTTGAGTACGTTAAACCCCAAACAAACATGATTGTGCACTATTGTCACCTATTTGATGTAAGGTGATAATGTTACAACAAATCAACCGATTATATTAATTGTATTGAACCGTGTACTGTATGGATATCATCAAATTGTAAATGTAAACATTATTATTTGCAGTGAAAACTTGGACGAAAAAACTCTCCACCCAATCTTTCCGTGAAGCAAGTGACAAGGAAACCAGTAATAGTTCTGACATTGACAGTACTAGTGAGGATGAAATGCATTCTAAATTTAACCAAGATGATATTATTAAACATGGAATATGGAGACTGGACTATGATAAAAATCTTTATAAGACTGATATAACTATTGAAAAACTGAATGGATCTGACATAACTGTTTTACATTGGATACCTATTAACTTTCTTGTATTTTCAAGCCACCCATAAATGAGCAAAAGTGTATTTAGTAACATCTTGAAACTTGAAAAACATCTGCAGAATGAATAAGTTCTTCCCTTTTTTTACTATGAAGCAATGACAATGATAAATTCATATCTGGCTCAAAAGTGGTGTTTCATGCATGCCCCAATGACTGCATTATCTATCGAAATCACACTAAGAGTTCTTATGCAGAATTAACCCAATGCCCAATCTGTAAGGAAGACAGGTTTTAAGTAAAAGGACATTTCATTATACACCACTTGGGTCAAGACTTGCAAGGATTTATGGGGAATTTAACTTAGCACAAATAGTACAGTCTCCTGTAGGTGCAAAAAGTGAATTAATTACTTGATAAAGGAAATTATATGTGAGACATACACGATTCACCTGCATGGAAGAATATATATTCAGAGGAAGGTTCTTTTACAGGTGATAATATGGGTTTGTCATTTGAACTTGATGGTGTAAACCCGTCTCACAATATTGGGGTCACGTACTCAGTGAC
>JAVFBW010142363.1:0-12838 GCA_034783835.1 Mopalia ciliata | reverse complement strand
CCCCCCCCCCCCCCCCCCCCCCCCCCCCCTAACCTATCATCTGCACTGTGACATTTTTGATAATAAAAAAAACAGTGTTACATAGTCATAGCTTTCCTTGATTGACAACAAATGCAATTTAATCTTTAAACATAGCCTACATTAAGGGTGAACTAAATTTTGAATGTAGCTACCACTTGTTTAAATGTAATGTCATGTTCCTAGAGGCTTAATTATTTTCACTTTGACATAGGTATATCTCTCCATACCATAATTTAAAATTAAACAGTTCATGCTGGCATACTGTGAACAGAATGTGACCTAGTTTCACTTTCATCGATAAATAAAACTATATAACGTGATATACCGTAACTTAAATTGACATATACACTATTGCTAGCAAAAGTTTCTTTTCTAAAAACAATATAAAGTAGACTAAAAGTAAACGTGGAAAATTCATTGATAGTTAAATCTGTGTGTTTCTGTTATACGATGATTTAAAAGAGCTTTATATAATACGTCTTCGATGTAACAAAATGATATCATTACTTTTTACTTCATTTACTTCTGTGTTGCCTATAATCATACCATAAGATGATAGATGTATACCAAATAAACTTTTTTTATATTTGAATTTAACTTGTTTGGATCTTATATATCAGAGGCCTGTGGACGTGACTCAGTGGTAGCGAGTGCGCTTCCTTAACTGAACCTGCTTCGATTTACTGTTCAAGGGATCGAGTCCGCCTGTCGACCATCAGGTATGCAAGCGAGTCACATATTGTGACTCCAGCAATCGTACCCAGGGTTGTTTTTAATAAGGCTGTGTACAGTGTGAAGTGGACAATCCGTCGTCATATAAGTGAAATACTCTTGAGTACGATGTTAAACACAAATCAATCAAGCAAACAAACAAATATAAAATTTCGGATAACAATATACAAATTGTAATCGAATATATAAATTTATTGAAAAAACCTCAACTTTCTTATATTTAAAATAGTGAAGAAATCGGTGATAATAAGCCATTGTGTGCAAAGCAGATAAACACATTGTCAATTTAAGTTAATTATCTCCCACATATATTGTTTACGTAATCAACGAAATTATTGATTAGTCAGTCGACTTGGTTTTCCAGCTTTTTCAAGTAAACACAGTTTTGTTTTCGTTTTCTCATTGACCAATAAAATTGAGTTATTATTATGTGGGTGATCTCGGCCAATCAGATGGATTGTTAAGTCTGTAGTTGACAGTCCAAGAGGTAACAAATTTAACATTTTTCAGAGCAAATTTTCTTGAAATTATTTATTTGTATGTTTATTGGAGTATGTTATACAAAGCATCTTATTTGAAACGATCAAGGGACATCGTTGTGGTACAAATTTTGAAGTTATTGAGTTAAGTATTGAGTTTTGAGGGGGAAAACCAGTTGTCGGCGAACAAGACAAACTACTCGCGCATGCGCTTTGTAAAACCAGGCCAAGAGACAACAAGGATGTGAAGCCATTCGCAATGGCTTGATTTTGAAAGTAGAGTAAGCAGATTTTTCCTTTGATGTTTTGCTGTGCGAACTATATTTAACAATGATCTGAAGTCCATCCCAAGGCCACAGAGCGAAAGAACTGGACGGGTAAGTTTGATTTCACAAATTTATTTTGTAAAAGATCGAATAGCACGAAACAAGGACGGCAGTTGCTGTTGTTGTTGTCAAGTTTTTCCGGGTTTACTGCGTTGGAAGATAAGAGGAGAAAAAAAAACTATAAAAGCAAGTTATAAGGTTTTTCAATCAAAGGTATCTATTTCACATTATTCGGTTTGTTATCTCATCGTAATATATTTTGGTAAAATATCATGCATCTGTTTTCTTTTTTTTTTGTCGCCGATACAAATTGTGATGATTTATTCAGCGTTTCGTGGAAGAGGATATTCAGAAGATATCCTGAAAATTTCCAAACCCTTGGTTTTTACTTACACAACATAGGAACTATCATTTGTGCGCTTTTATGTTTAATGTAAAAGGACGCTTGAAGGGACCATAGGATGGACATAGGATGTTTTTTGTTTTTTTTAATGATGCATACATTTAACTGACAGCACATAGCCTAGTCATGTATGAAAAATTATCCCAAAGACGTACTGATTTAGGTAAACAAGTTTAAATGCAAACATGTATTTAGCTGCTTTTAACTCCAGATATATTGTATGCTCTTAGCCTCTTACCCAAAGAGACACAAATATAGCCAAAAATACCCGGAGCTGTTGTAGAATTGGTTGATCACTATTTTTAAAAAAAAACGATATTTGAGTGTAAAAGAGTAATGAATAACTCCAACTAAAAAAATACTGTCTTGTGTCAGTAAAAGGGTAACTAACCCTAAATCCGATTCCCTGAATCAATATTAAAAAATGAATTCAGAAAAAATTAGACTATGAATTATACTGTATATATTGCCAAACAGAATGAACATGGTGGCGGGAGTTCTTTGTTGAGTGTTGAGAAGACAGATAAATTGTTCTGATAAGGGCACTTTGAAATATATCTTGACCTTTAATTAGCAGAAATGCAAAGTAAACTGCTTTATTGCACTGTGATTTTCTTTGGCATTGGCGATGTAAAACACCAACCAAACAAACAAATCTTTGGCATTGGCATGTTTATAAATATGCTATTTACAGGTGAGGACGATTCTACAATTAGTCTAAATACCCCAAAATCAGCAAAAACAGATTTGTAAGTGGGAATTTTTGCCAAATCTGTATGACTTGCCTTGCACCAAATATTTCTTTTGCCATGGCCATATTTATATATACAAGGGATTTCATTGTATAGAGGAACAAATCAAATTATTTCTCTTAAATAGTTAATCAAATAAAACCTAAAATATAAAAAGATGATTCTCACAAGTTTGATTTTTTTAATTTCATATATAAATAACCAAACAAACCAACCAATAAGTTTTAATGTTCCATTAATAACTTGAGAATTATTATACTTACAAAGCCTGAATCCAGAATGTACAGTATGGCTGTGCCTCATAATGCGTGTTGTATTTAAACGCCAATATTGATATGTATTGTGGTGGAAGTGTCTCATCCCCTACTATAAATAATATGCTCATATTAAAACTAAAGTTTCCTTTTTTTCTTATAACTTTTCACTTCACACAGTATTTCATTTTAACAAACTACAAGTATCCAGTAAAATTAGATCAACGTTTAAAAATAGGGATTTCGCCAAATGTGTACAATAGAAAAGGAGCTTCAGTCTTGTGAGGTCGCACAACTGATCAAAGCTAGTACAAATTTTTTAGTGAGATGGCAATAAATTACTAATACTTAGATATGTAAATGTGATTTTAAGGATGGTGTTATTTTTGCATCGCAGGCTGTTGGAGGGAGGTTCATGTTGCCCTAGTGCTCTCAGAGCTAAAGGGGAACAGGGATCCGATCTATTTGTGGTGTCTGTATCGCGTCCTGTTGTTTTCGTTCTGTATTTGTCCCGTCCTGTCTTTGTTTGTTGCCAGTGGTGTCAAGGGTGGTTTGAACCTTCACCCATTGGGCTGGCACGCCATCATATAAGGGAAATATCCTTGATTCCAAATTTAAACCCCAATCAAACAAACAAATTATTTTTGCATTGCAAAACTTTTCATTCCACACAGTATGTTAAGAATTTGGCCCCTAAAACCCCATTATTTTAAGCCCTTATCTGTCATATGTACCAGTACATATTTACAGTTCCATACCCTACAGAAAGTTCCCTCAGGCTTTTTTGTTGAAGTCAGTTATAATTAGCTGGGTCAAACTATTGACCCATAACTTGACCAGGCTTTGGGTCATGTTGAAAAGGAAAGAAAAGGGGTCATAATGAAGACCAACCTAATTTGATGTACATCACAAGTTTATAACACATGTACATCATTGAAGATTCTGGACTGAACTTAGTTCTGGACCACATGTTGAAACCCAAAATGTTTTTTTGCCAGTATTATTATTGGTAAAATTCAGTAAAGTGATATTTTTCATCAAATCTGTCCCAAAATCAAACAAAAGTATGTGTGTGTTGTGAAAAGCTCTTAAAATATTGGTTCTATATTATGTTATACTAAATTAGACCATTATTACAAACCTTTTAAAACAAGAAAGGTTTGAGTTTGCCCATGGTTTGGATATACATCTCCTGTAAATCTATTAACTCATTAAGCATCTTTCAAGCATTGTAATACTAATCATGATAACCCTACATATTCATCAGTGCTCTAGGCCAGCTGCCTTGGTTCAATGGTTAGTGTGTCCCAATACTGTTTCTAATACAATGTACTGCTCACAGGTTCCAGTCTCTCAGGTACATATATGAGGGAATCCATTGCACAAAATTACTAATGCACACAATCACTATAGAACTTACCTTAAGTCAAAATCGTATTTAAATATTGTAAATTCTACTGTTGCATACATGTATTTAATGTTTTCTGTTGATCATGAATATTTAATGTGTTCAAAAGTACATTTAAAATTTAAATATATTCAATGCTCACAATTTTAAGAAAGTTTTAAATTTAAGTCATTTAAATAAGAGCCCAAACATTGCTCTAAAACAATTTTAATTTGCTACTTTAGTTCTTGTCATGAGGCTGGTTATTCAAAGCTCCGTTAGTCTAACAGCCTATAAGTTGATGTTCCGTAACAAAGAAATAGACTTCATGTCAAAGCATAAACTCTTTGTTGCACAACATCCACTAACAGTCCCTTAACTTAAAAGAGCTCTGAGACCCCAGGTCCAATGGTATGAAATTTGATTCGTTGAACTCTGGCTAAGGGCAGTTTGTTTGAAGACTAGCAATACTGTCTTTACTTAGCACTGGAGGAAAATTAACTTTCCAACATTATATAAACGCTTCACATCTTGGTTATGATGTTGTCATCAAATATTGTTAGAATACACTGCATCATGTAAGTGAAATACTCTTAAGCACAGCATTAAACACTTAGCAACAATCAATCATTGAACAGTGAGCAATAAACTACCCTATAACTACTATAAGTTGGGACACTCTAATTTGGGACATGTCAAAGAAATAAACATGTAAGACCCCCAGTGTTAAAGCCCTCTTCTCTGTCCCAACTGCTAGAAGTTATAAGGTATTTTGTTTTAATTGACTTTTAAAACTTCCACTTGTCTCCTAAATTGAAGTCACCAGTTCTTAACAAACCGTATTTGGTTGATATGTGAGAGAGTCGCTGTTGAATAAGACTCACAGAGAGACTTGAAGAGGATAGAATGTCAGGAAAGACTAGAGCTCTTATCTCACAAAGCCACATGTAAGACGTACATGTATAACTGTTAAATCTCAGATGGTCCATATATATGGATTAAACCGCTATATAGTTTATTAAATTTTCCCCCTTTTTATAAGTACTCACTTACTGTGCTTGTGCAATAGTAATTACTGATCCATCACATCGACACAAACACACCCAGCACCTGCAGAGGCGATTCAAAACTTGATAAAATATAATCATTTTGGGCGGGTCAGAAATAAACTTAAAGTAGAGATTGTCCTAAAATTTAACCTTGTGTATTTTCTGTATTTTGACTCCTCAAATTTCAGTGATAGTTGTTCTTATAATCACCATTCCCAGGAAAGACTAGTCCTATTTGGGGTATTTAAACTATTAAAGCCATATCTGTAAATTAACATTATCAATCAGTGCATGCTACTTTTGAGTATTTTTTAATATTTCGTTTTGGTGAAAGATTAAGTGTGAAATGTTTGCTTTTATATCAGATGAAAATAATTCATTAGGCTTATATAATATCTGTAGAGATAGCTATGAGCTATATGTAACATGTGGATTCCTAGAGAAATTTAACATTGATTTCAGGTTAACTATTGGCTCAAACTAATAAACAGTTACAGGTCTGTCTGTGGGGCACAGTGGTTAGTGTGTCTGATTACTGATTCTCCTTCCAAATATGGCTCATGATCACATGTTCAAGTTCCCGTGTCTACCTCATGTGTAAGAGAGAGTCCCGCAAAGTGATGAGCAATTCAGGGGTGGTTTGCTGTGGTCTTCATTGAGTAAGGAGCAGGCGGTTGGAGGGAGCGTCAAGTTGCCCTGGTGCTCTCAGAGCTAAAGGGGAACAGGAAGCCGATCTGTTTGTGGTGTCTGTCTTGCGTCCTGTATTCGTCCTGTCCTGTCTTTGTTTGTTGCCAGTGGTGTCGAGGGTGGTTTCCTTCACCTATTGGGCTGACACGGTGTCATATAAGTGAAATACCCTTGAGTATGATGTTAAACCCCAATCAAACAAACAAACAATCATTGAGTAAGGAGAAGTACATGTAGAAGTGAGCAATCCATCATATAAGTGAAATAACCTTCAGAACAGCATTATACCCTAGTCAATTAAACAAACAAAAAGTTAAGCAGTATAAGTTGACGTGTCTTTCAATAAAGTCTAAAATCAAATCATGTTAAAATTATTAATCGTTAAGAAAATTTAACACAAATGGGTGGAATTGAATTTTGTGCTAATTAATTTTTTGTTAAAAATTAACAGACAGTGTAGTATAATTGACTTTGTTTGATGTGATCTTTTAATTTCATGAGATAGTAATAAAATGAAAAGAAATAGTGAGAGTGTTGTGTTTAAGAGGTTTAGTCTGTCAGTAGAACAGAGGCAGTATGTATAAGGGGCCTTCAACCAGCATGCTGCAGCGCACATACACACAAAGAGTGGTTGTAGATAGAGGATAGGCTGAAGTTGATATTTATAGACATACAAACTAACATACACAGCTCAGTCCCTGCCTATACATGTAGTATAATGTAGGTCATATAATAAGAAGCGAGACCTGTTGCTTTCTGAACTTGGACTCTGGGTTGTTCTGGTTTTCATGTTGACTCACTCGGCAGTACTTTTTTCAGTTTCTGATGTTTTGTGTATAGCAGCTAATAGCTTTTGTATTTTCCAACTTTATAGTATTAGTCAACATGTTGTTACTATGTAAATGTAAACTTTGATATGTTTTACACATTTATGGATTAACTTGACCTGGACTGGGTAAGATTTTTTTTTACTCTGATAAATTTGCAGGTTTTTAATGGGTTAGCTCTGTAGTTCTCTTTACCTGAACTCAGCAGAGTTCTTTCACTTTTAAGGACTCGGAGACCTTAAAATCTATTACGTGTACCAGTACACACAATGTTTAAGATGATTTAAATCATGTAGTAGACAACTTGTTTTTTTTTTTTTTGTATGCTTTGATGTGGAGTTCTGTAATAATAAAAAAACTGTGCTAGCCCAAAACTTTGAAGAATAAGGCTAGCAGCGTTTAAAATGACCAATTTTGTAAGTATACGGAAAAAACATTTCAAATTGTCATGTACTCTTGTAATAAGCTTATATTTATATAGGTGCAATGCTATGATAATTTTGTTACTTCTGAGTCTTGATTAAACCTAGTTCAATGTAATACAATCTAAATGAATGTTCTGGATCATAATTTCTTTAAAACACATTTTAGATGATTTTAGCATTGATTTTCCCCTCTTTTTTTTTCCCCCTTTTTTTTGCTGGCACCTCGTTGAATTTAATGCTTTCTTGTAACACTCTGAACTGTCAACAAGTCTGCCTGACATTAAAAAGAAATAACGAAAAAGAATATTTTTAAAATGTCTTGCAGGAAACTTTTTCTTTAATCTGCATATCTTTAAGGGTGTCTAGCAAGGTCTTGACTTTTGCTGATCTTTGGCAGCATAGGCTTGCAACTTCAGAATTATGCTTGAACTTCAATTTTAGAGGGGAAATAAAATTGAATAACCCTCATACTGATCTAATCATTATGCATTATGAATAAGTTAAATAAGAGTTTTTATTATTCTTCAATGGTTAATAATGTATTTTTGTGTTTCAGGCACAATGTTGGGTCAAAAACGGAAATTGGAAGAAGTGGAGGGTGAAGATGTGCGATATGTTGATCCTCGGCAATCTATTCTAACGATATCTATATGTAAGCTCAAGATGTGTCCTGTACGGCGAGTCGAGCCATCTTTAAGGCGATCTGTTCTAATATTTAATACTCTCAAAATTGTAGAAAATGAATTACAACACGAAGGCTTGTCATTATTGTCATCAGACTCCCCTCTTTCGTTATCAGTGATGCAAGATGATGTTACGCTTGACGTATTACCAGATGCAGGTAGTCCAAATATGGCCCATATGAGTCCAAGTATGGCCCAAACAAGTCTTACTATGGGAAATACGATTCCAAATACTTGTCCTGACTTGGGACATTTGACTTCAAATCTAGGCCACATCAGTCCAATCATGGGCAATATGACTTCAACTTGGGGTGGTATGAGTGCAGTTGCAGACAATATGACAATATCTGCATTGGATAACCTAGGCTCTGCTGTAGGCAGTGTGAGCTCTCCTATAAGCCACATTCAGTCTACAGCTGATCTCAGTAGTGGAGAGGGTTTCCCAAGCTTAATGGATACAGTTAACCCTACGAGTAATGATGACTCAGCTCTCCCTAGTGAACAACCCACCTACACATCGTTGTGTACAGCCGCCCCCTTCCAGCCCATGGAGACAGACTGTATATCGACCCTCAGCGAACTCACAGACACCCTAGCCCGCCAGACAGTCACTGACTTGTTAAACTCTGCTCATTTAAACATGCCCTTTTCTAACTTATCAATGTTTCGATTCACTGATTCTCATCTCGATACAGAAGTACCATTTCAAGACCTGGATTTCGCCAACAACGCAAAACTACCCCCTCTAAACTCTGAAGAATTGATGCATTCGTTTACTTGTCACAATTCAAATTTAACTGAAAACTTCCTTCCATTGCCAGGCTCGCAAAGCTGTAAAGGTGACGTTATTTGTGAAGATTTTGACAGCATTATGCAAGTATTAGTAGGAACGTAATGCTTCTTTTTTATTCCCAAATTTTAAGGCCTTCATCGATCGAACCAGAATGTCAACCTATTTAAGAGTTGAACAAGCATCATGTATCTGAAACTTTTTATGACCAAGAATGCTTTCCTGGACTCATAATATTGTCTGGGATTGTGTTGCAATTTTGTAATTGGTCAAGTGCCCCCAACATGCCTCGGGGGCCTACCAGGTGTGTCTAAAATGTACTTATAATGTTATCTTCGCCATAATCACAAGCTTTAACATATAACTCTTGCGTGTTACTCTGTTTGTACCTGTGTATTTGGTGCTTTGGTTCTCTTGCCATGCCAATTAGGTTTTCATACAGATCATTGAACAAGAAGTGCTCCAAATTTATTTCTGACTTTCAAATTCTTCCTCTTCCGTAATAACAAGGATTTGGTCATGAATTCACATTGTATAGACTTGCATACAGAATACCTTTACTTCCTGGTTTTTCATGGGTTTAGTGTGCGTGTGTTTGTCATATCTTATGGCAGCAAAATGCCTAGTCCAATGGCTACATCTCAAAAAAATTCATTGTCATTTTATAAAGTATTTTTTTTTTTTTTTTTTTTTTTTTTTTAAATATTTTGTATGCAGAATGAATTGACACCATTTATATTTTAATTGATGAAATACCTTATCGCTGGTGTTTCTATAACATGTTTTGTAATAATGTTAATCTTGATGAGTCGTATGAAGCAATGAGTAACTTATGTGAATGAATGTGAAATAATTTAACAAACATTTAGATGTTTCGCACAAACAGAGATGGAAGTATTATGTAAAATACTATGAAAGTGTCCAATATTGCCAGAGGAGAATGGGAAGAACTAAATGAACAGTAACTGTATTATAAATGCATTATGTGCCTGTATGTGATATGTGTATGACTTGTACATTCAAGAAGAAGACACTGTTAAAAAAGACGTGATGGAGCTAGACAGATACAGGAAGAAGGAACCAAGTAATTAAAGACTCTAGTCTGAATAAACCAGAATTTATTTGAATTAAAAATATGATAGTTTATTTATGAATGGAGATACTCATTCATGTTATTTGCAAGGACAGCCTTTGACATTCATCATACTAGTTAACTGCTGGAAGATATATTTTTGCTTGCAGCTCTTAACATAGGGACCATTGGGCACATGAGTGAAATCGCCTTATGTGCAGCATCAAACATTTATTAAACAATCTATTGAGTAACCCAACGGTGACAAGTGTCTGACTTATTTGCTGGACAAAAGAGTTCCTGCTGCAATTTTGTTGTGCTTTTTAGAACAAATAGGCTGGGAATGAGGCATTGTTAACTAGAATATGTTGAAGAAGTAATGATTTGCTGAAAAGAACTGGAGCATAAGGTTACAAAACATCAGCTAAAATCTATTAATGTACATGCAACAACATTTTTGTAACTTAAGCTTTGAACAGAGTGTTGAAACACCTATCGTTGTATTGTTTTTACCTGAATGGACCCACCTTTTGCCACGATGTCAGAAACTGTATGCTAGGAAAATTTTGTACAAATGTATTTTGTGCAGTTTTATATGGATTTCCCTGCAGCATCACCAGTTTAGTCCGATTGTTTGAAGAGAATTATAATAAATAGTTGTGAAAGATTGTTGACAGTGGTTCAATATCATAGATGTGAATTGTTAAATTTGTAAATTAAGATTGTAATCGTTGAGTTTCTCTGTTTTGTTTACTGTCTTCCAAAAGGCTAAAATTATGTTTTCTTGTCACTTGATCAGTGTTTTTGGAATAGATTAGCTCCTCAACAAAAGACTGTTGTAGGTTGGAACCAAGTTGTTGTTGAAACCGACCAATTATAGATCAAAGTTGAGTTATCAATCTCAATGGAATTGTGCCACAAATCTAATAAATAGAATTAATTTACAATCTGATTTCTCTATTCCTGCGTATTTCTCTCATTGTAAAGGACATTTTCTCAAAATTTTCCATTGTCCCATGTACACTGGCTTGAACAGAAGTACATTATCAAATCCACTGAGGCATGACTGAAATTATATTTTTAACGAAGTGCTTGACTGCACTCAACTATGAAGTTTACTGTTAGCACAACATCGTCAAATGTCCTGGATAGATAGGCATTGACGTCCTTACACGTCAATGTAAAAACAATAAAAACAGTTAAAACTGAGCTTTTGCCTATAAGGACTAATGCATTTGTGAAATGTGAATTATGTGATGCTGTTCTGTGTTGTTTTTTTTTTCTGAAAAGGAGAAGAATATTAAAACCTCCACGGGGACAATCAACCGGTTCTGGGGACCATTTCACAAAGTGTTTTCTTTTGATTTTACACCTTAAAGTAAAATTCCTCAGAATTTTTATCTTTTCTAAGCAAGTAACAAGTTTGTGGCAATTTTATATGTATGTATGAATTTAAAACAAACACTGATGTATAATCACATGTGTGTAACTCCATTGCTGCTGTGATTGGCATGTCTGCCTACTGGTCCTTTTATGACTCGACGGTTCAACGTTTCCTCTGGGATTTCCACATTTAAGTGAGGCAAAGTAAAAAGGACAATATACCCCTTTCTAACTTGAAATTCAGTTCTATGGGACCTTTGAGTATATTGACAAATGGTATACAAGTGAAATGAGATGATCCTGTTTTCTTGCATAAAATATCAACCCAATGAACTTACAAGTGGGAATTTGCTTCCTGGTGTTCTGCTAACTTCCCACCAATAGGAACTATACGTTTTGTCCTGCAATGTAATCTCCACAGTCTGATTACATGATGTGATCAGTCATGGCAATGATGACCCAAGGCTGTGTGGTTAATGTGTTGGACTGCTGATCCCCCTTTGATTTACTTACATATTCTTCCACTGTACGTCAGGGGTAAAGAATGGAAACACACAAAATGTCACAGGCAATCACAGGAGAGTACTTCGATTTTGTGAGGTTTCCTCTTGTTTTGTTTAAAATTTGAAAAATCCATTGTCCTATCAGTGAAATTTAAAGCCTTTCAATGCGATCTTAAACCCCAATCTAACATCCAAACAAATTTCCATGCCATTGTTCATATATTTGTTGCCAATGTTGTTTAATGTAAAAACTGTGTTTTACACATATTCTGGAATTTTGTGTGTTTTTAAAGTTGACCAGTCGTATGATTATATAAAATTTTGTCCCAAAGGACTTAATATTTCTGTTTTGAGAGATTAGCATCATGTTCATTTGCCTAGTAGTAGTATTTTAGCTTTTACACACAATCATGTTTCAGCTATCAACATCTATGTTTTAAAGACCAATTTGTTCTCTGAGTTATTTATTACATTTACACTAATGAAATGTATAAGTTCATGTAATAAAATTTACTGCCATGATTTTGAGAAATTTTCTTTCACAGATACATTAATTTGAGTCGATTTCAAATCTATGTGTCGAAATACAGTATCATTTTTGTCCTTAATTAAATCGACCAAAAAAATGTATTAGCTGTATATGTATTTTCAAAATACCTTAATTAATTATTTGAATTGAGCTGATATAAAACATTTTCAATTTTTTTCTCATCTGTGGTTTAGTACTTAACTTACTGTTTACATTGTCAACCAAATACATCCTGTTTTATTTATCTGCATCATGGAGTTACCATAAATCACTTCAAATTTATCTACAAAATTACTATTTTGGAAGCTATTTAAAGACTGGGACATTGTGTCGGAGAGGCCAAAGATGAATTTCTCAGTTTGAAAGCATCAAAATTTTCTCAGAAAACATAAATTTGTTTGATTGCATGCTGTTATACTTTCACAACCAGCAAAGAAGTCAGAACTGGTCATTAAACAAAATTGACATGATTTAGGGTATCTTGAAAAATGGCCATCACTTGTATTTGTAACCTTTGTTTTTTTTAAATAATTTTT
>JAVFBW010142330.1:0-12840 GCA_034783835.1 Mopalia ciliata | reverse complement strand
TTCACATCCACAAAAAAAAGGTCAGGTGCACAACTAGACCTTATGGGGAACCAGTTTGTGAAATATGAATCTTGTCCCAACCATAGTTTCTGAGCATTGGTGATCAAGAAATTGTTTACGGACGGACGGACGGACGGACGGATGGACGAACGGACTAACGGACGGACGGACCACAGATGAGAGTGATCAGAAAAGCCCACCATCAGATGATGGTGGGCTAAAAAATATATACATATCCTGGGAGGTAACACAAAATACCAAGTCACATTGCCATGGACACTATGACAAGTTAGAAGTAATACCCTTAAAATCATGAGTTTTAAACCCACACCAAATGTCATTAAGAGTTTGTTTTCCTGTGTTCAACATTTAATACAAAAGAAAAAAATTTAATTGAATATCAAAACGATCTGAAGACTTGCTGAGTTTCACTAGTGGTGCATTTTTTTGTATTCTTTTTCAAAAAATTTTCTCAATATCATTGGTTATTACTTTGAAGTTTTTGACAATGAATCGAATATGCTCAGGTATAAAATAGATATCCACACTGCCCACAGAATATAATGCTATCAAAGCTTTTTGATGGTTTGTCATATTTGCAACGTCCACTATGTTAAAGAAAAATCTCCATTCTCAAATCACTTGAAACAATTTATTTTAAATTTCTTTATTTCTTTCTTTTTATACAATTATGTATGCTTAAATGTTATATTATGTTTTATTTAAAAGCATGAATGAATTCAAGTCTGCAAACATAGTTTACCACAGCATTCAAGGCAAACAACTCCTGTAGGAGATGACAATATGATGTTGAGTTATTCCCCTTTACTTGGTTCTATGTCATCACAACATTATATAACACTCACAAAACAAGTTGCTACATCAAAATACTGTACAATTTATTTCTTTTAATGAGATGAGATTAAACAATCTCATCGCAAATTATAATTCTGATTTAAATGCAAAAGTATAAAGGTAATATTTATTAATTCACAGCATTTTTTGTTTTCAATGGGTAAAACTATACTATAAGTAATTATTTGATTAAACTAAAATATTTCTATTTCTCTGTTTCACCATCAGGCATAATGAAACCCCAGTTTTCCAACTGCTACTACAAGTAACTGATAATCAAATGTGAAAAGAACCAGTGAGTGGAAATACACAGGAAACCTGCAAAAGACAGAAGGTATGAGTTTTTTAATTTTCATTAATTAATTAAATATTTTAATTAATAGTTATCTTTCATAACTTTTTTTCTTCAGGGAATAGATGTTGACACCTTTTCTTCTTCAGAAAAATCTGTAAAGGCTGATAAAAGCCTTGCACTACTACACAAAAATTCCTGTATAGTAAATATATGCTGTTGTGATATAAATGTATAATAGTTAAATTACATGTTATTAGAGCAACTGTGTCATGGGCTACAGATATTATGACATACTAACTTTCCTCACGGTTTCTTCATGGTTTCCTCATGGTAATTTTCCAAACACTGATAAGGCAAGGCCATAATATAAAATATCATTCAAACAAATATATCTAAGTTGTATGTTGCTAATGTTTTGCTTTTTTAAAGCACATGGTTACTAAGTAGCAGTTTTTTATGTAAAACTGGGGTTTAACATCATACCTTGTACTCAAGGGCGTTTCACTTATATGATGATGAATTGTCCATTTCACACGTGAAGGGTTATTTGGTTTTTTGGAAAATTACTATTCCTCCAGTGATATATAGAGATGGTATGAATAGACTTGAAACATTCTACCTTTAGCCAGAGGGACTATAGAAAGAAGGCGTAATTATATGACAATTTTCCAGACTGAGACAGAGAGTAAAAAGATATTTCGAGACGGATCTTGAAAACAAGAATGGATAGATTTATACGGACACATTACTGTCTGATGACACATCTGAACAGACTAATTTGTAGTTTAAATCCAGTTTTCCTTGTGTTTTTTTCTCATGTCAGTTTGACAGGCGTAAATACCCTAAAAACTTTCATCAGAATTTAAATATCTGCATTTGATAAAACAAAGATTAAACCTTAGGAATTCCGTCATAGTTTCATCCCAAATGGCCAGTAAGTTAAATGTTTTATTTTGTTGATTGATAAGAGCCTAACGCCACTTGAAGTTTATTTTGCTCAGAGCTTGGGTCAGCTGACATGGATCTAGCAAACTACCCTTCCACCTCACTGGCAACGATGTTTATTTGTTGCTTGGGACTGAACACCATACATAAGGGAGTAAACCTTGAGTTCTGGGTTTCTGGGTTTCATACCCTTACCTGCATGGGTTAAGACAGACACCCGTCCACCCATCATTTGGATACTCTGAATTTAACAATTGCCTCATTGGGCACCCTGTTTTATGAAACTTTAACATGCAGGAGATCGTGAAAAATTGGACACACTGTTAAGGAAAAAGTCAAAACAAAATTAGCATTTTGGAAACCATGATTTTGATTTCTAGCAAAGCCATAGCCTCTGGCTTAGGGTTGAAAATTTAACATGAAATTGCTACATGTAGCAAATTGCCTTCCAAATATGAGCCAGTACATTTTTTTATAAAAGATGTAATATTTTCTTAAATTTCTAAATCAGAAAATATTTTCTAATTGTCCCAATGGAGACGGGTCACATTCAATTAACAGAATCCATCGGCCTTTCTTGAATAATTATTGTTTTTTCCCTATAATAATAATGCACGTGGACAAATACTTATTAAGCGGCATAATTTAATATTCAAGAATTTATTGAATATAATCCAGATAAACACTTGTCACTGTTTATTATGAATAAGAAATGAGACAAATAATTGCACTTATTATATATGTATGCATTCAGAAGCTTTTAGATGACGGTCAGTATATACCCCAACAACAGTACATGTACAAACCACATTAGCACAGACCTGCCTACCCTAAAATAAATTTGTGTAAAAAAAAATGTATTGTTTGGGAGTATTTTCTTACCATTTTGTGTATTTTTGTGTTACAGCATAGCACAGAATATTTATTTCAATGTGTATTTTGATGGCCTTTCGGTGTATTTCACATAAAATAAATCTGTGTACAGAATACTGCAGAATACACAGATTAACGGCAAGTACCCTATAGGCAAGTCTGTTAGTATAGAGTAACACACTTACTGAGTAATTAATTAAATTGTTTTAAATCCATTTCTGCCTTTCTGAATTTTAATTAGTTTTTTTAATACCTTTGACTTTGAATTATATATGTTCTTAAATTAATTAGAGTTGTATAATTTATATATATTTTATTTTTCTATGACATTTCTTGCAAGTGAAGACAAACAAAATGGACATTTAAACAATAAATACTAGGGTTTTTTTTCTTGATTCCGACTTGTATATGTTGACATGTGTCAAATGTTTTTGTCTTTAAGTATATTATATAGGGTTTGCATGTCTGTATTTTTTCTGGACAAAGGGGAATTGGTACAATATTTAAAGAATGAATTCAAACAAATTCTCAACTCTATTACACTTTGTGACAAACATGAGTTTTTTTCCCCTTATACGACATTGTCCACTCCACACTGTGCCTGACTTAGGTATGTTGAAAACCATGAGGAAATCCCATAAAAACCACCTCACATTTACTCCAACACAAGCATAAAATGTGGACAGAATTATCAATTGGAAAAGTATTGTTCCTCTGGCCCAGTAATCACTGATTGATTGATTGATTGACTGATTAATAATGATTGACTGATTAAATGATTGATTGGTTTGTTGTTAATTGATTGATTTATTGATTCATTATTGACTGATTGATTGATTGATTGATTGGTGGGTTGATAAATTGATTGATGTTATGCTTAAGGGTATTGTGCTTGTTTGACACCAGTTGGTAATGGACCCACACAATGAACAGCCACAAACACAAACAATTTTAAAATGTTAATTATTTTTCCTTGGTTAGAAATTAATGTTGTTCCGCTGCTAAGCAAAAACTGATTGATAAGTAAATGGTAAAATACATTATTTATTGATTGATTAATTGGTGTTTAACCCTGTGCTAAAGAGTACTGTCATATCCGACTGTACTTGCCATGGTGACACAGCCATAAAATGCAACATGTTGGCTTCGATGGAAAATTAATGTTCCCGCAGTGAAAAATAAATCAGTATGTCTTTACTTGAAACAGACTGCCCTCAACCAGAGGGAAACATATACATGTATACAAATGATATAATAATATAATAGTATAAGCTATAAATTGAAACATTATAACTGTTATATGCAGACTGCAAAATTCAAAGGAAATCCTTCATTAGCAATAAAGCAGTTCAGGAAATATTAACTTTGTATAATATAATTCTAAAATCACAACATGTCTAACTGCTGGGCCATTTTTTAAAAATTAAATAGGTTTTTATTATACTCACACAATATCTAACAGGAAATTTCTCCTTGAGACCGACTATAAATCATTAACAAGTATTTTGTACCCAAATTAGGCATAAAAAGTTCCATATTTGAACAGAAGTTTTACTACAAGGCAGACCAACTTCCTGCAGAGTCTTAAATGGTCATCAAGATGTCTGCAAAGATAAGAAAGAGTGGACTTGAAATTAGCAGAATTGTTTTACCCTGTTTCTGCAAAACAACAGCCAGATCTGTTCTTCTGGCTAAGGGCAGTTACATGTACTCAGACAGGGCAGTTTCTAGAAAAAAATATCCAGGTTCCAATCCCATATCCTCAGTCCATAATCAGGGTTCTGAACCCGCTTTAAGCTTGATTTTAACAGGAATTCATGAAAATATTTAAATACATGTATTGACATTAATTTGGGCTTGAAATAGTTTGGGTGCCCATATGTTTTCCGTAACTAAAAAGGCTCTAGATACACTACTTTAGGGTGGGAATTATACTCTGTTATAAGGGAGGAGTATTCCCGGGTTTCTGATTTACTACTTGACGAACTTGAGGTGAGTATACTCAGCTATAAGAGATAATGAATTAGTATACTCAGTCTTCTGATGCATACTACTTAAGTTTTGTTTGTTTGATTGATTGGTGTTTAACATCGTACTCAAGGGTGTTTCACTTATCTGACGACGGATTGTCCACTTCACACTGCTCCTTGCTGTATTACATTGGAAAAGCGCGTAAAAACCACCCCCGCGATTGCCGGAGTCACATCTTGTGACTCACTCATATACCTGGGTCAACAGACAGGCTCGATCCTGGGAACGGTACATCGAAGTAGGCTCAGAAAGCTAACCACTAAGCCACAGCCGCTGGCGATGCTACTTTAGGGTGGTATCATACTATGTTATAATAAAGGGGTGAGTATACTCAGTTTTCTGGTATCCGCAAAGATCGGTTTGCACTTTGGTATGATGTTTTTAAGTATTAAGTGCCAGGGCTCTGAGAAGCTGGAAATCTGATATAAATAACTTTCCCTGATAAATCATGATGACATAATTATGGCAAATCAGAAATATCATGAAGAACTCAACGTTCAGAGTTCACTTTATATAAGTCGTGAGTTTCTAAGGTATAATTTGTAATTTGCAGGCTACAGTGTTTGATGATGTTGAAATAAACATGCCAGCTGATCAAATGAAGTCTGTTGGTGTGTCCATGTAGATATACACAGGCTTTAAGCACTCCATTTGCAAGTTCACAATTTGTGGAGGAAATTAGCCCTTGAAAGACGTGATAAATGTCATGTGACGACATCGATGTTACCTCAGGTTTAACGCGAGGAAGCTATGTAAGCACTGAGCGCTGGAGATATTTGTTGTTATTTGACTTGTTAAACTGTGTCACCCAAAGCTACAGTTACATAACACAGACAAGTGTCTAAACAATCCCTGGCCAAAACTAGGTCATGTCTGCCCTTGTAAGTACATGTACAGTGCACCCAGCCAGGTATCATCAACAGCATTTAACTTCGTTAAATTTTAATAAGTGAATACAACAAATAGGTGGTCACAGGTCTTTCTGTAGTGTAGCAGTTAGTGTTTGATTTCTGGGTAAAATTTTTACATGAACACTGATATATGAACAAAACAAATGGAATTGCCTGCAGATTATTTCATTAACAGCATAGAGTCTATAAAGCTGAATAGATCTATTGTCATGGGACAGGTCATAGGTGACCATTATGTCAACATAACACAGAAATAATTATATATGTTATCTCATGGTTTGTTTGTTTGATCATTATGTTTGATCATTATGATAGAAAACCCTGAGGAAAACTCGTAAAAATCACCCCAGCGATCGCCAGAGCCACAACAAGTGACTCGCTCATTCATCTGATAGTCATTAGGCGGATTCCATCTCGTAAATATAACAGCGAAGCAGGTTCAGTTTAGTAAGTGCACATGCTACCACTAAGCCATGCCCGTGGGCCCTCACCTCATGGTTAGTCAGTCATGTACAAGGGCTTACGCGGAGGGCTGCTCATCCCTCATTTAGACACATTGAATTTATCAATTGCCTCATTGGGACACCCTGTTTTAAGAAACTTTAAACTTAAAGTGAGATTGGACACCCAGCTTCTTGAGAAATTTAAGCAAAATGACAATTTTGGCCACAAAACTTTTAATTTCTAGTTCTGGTCTACTGGTCATGTGTATAATTTTTTTGAATTTGGCATCAAGAAATAATGAGAAAAGGATCTAAAATTTAATTGGAGCTACATGTATCTGCTAAAACATGTTACATGTATCACCTTGTCAGGTGTGACGTTAATGAAACAAATATTTAGGTGAGCCGCTAACAATTTATCCGACAATCATGATACAGAAATTAACGATGATGACAGCATTCAGGTGGCAAATCTCTCACTAAACTTAATCATGAATAATTCATTTCGGGGTTCATACAAACGTTTTTTCACTATCAACAATTATATAGTAGCTATTTATGCATGCATAGTCAAATTGGTCTGAAAAGTGAAAAGTGTACCATCAGTAAATAGGTAACTACTATATAATTATCAATTAACACCATGATAAATGATATGAATAAAACAAATATTAGCAATCAGCTTGTTGTTAAAATATTTCACAGAGTGTTTGATCCCAAAACTATTATTATTGCACATCAAAATTATTGTCATTAAATTATTTTTTATTTCCCACACATATGTCCTCAAATTCGAAACAATTCTCGATTTATTAACTTTTTGGCTGTAGTTTAAAAGCGGTTGTTTGGTTTGTGTGTAATATAACATTATTTGTATATTTATTTATTTATTAAGAACTTTTTTGTTTTTTCTTATTTTCGGGTTTAAATGCTATAGGCCCTATGACCCAAATTTGCATACATGTTCTATTAACAATAGACATCCTGACCCAAATAAGACAAATTTAATCAATTGTTTTTCTTCGAGTGCTATATTATTTTATGTGGCTCTCTTGTAATGGAGGCTTAAAAAACATATTCACTAGAAAAGGCTGAAATTACAACAAAAATGGCCATACCAGGTATTTATTTGGAAATAACAAGGCCCCTAATCATATTTCACAACCTAAATTTAACAAGGAATAAATAAATAAATCACAGCTCATGAACACATTCATCTCCCAGAGAAAATAAAATACAGTCTTACTGGCCATTATTCCTGAACAGATCTTTTGTAAAATTAATGGCGGAATTGTCTCAACGAATTGAAACTATGCAATCGAGACGGCCATGGCGAACAACGATTGAATTACAACTAAAGTCAACTCAATTATTTAACAGACTGCTAGATACAGAGACTTCTAATTTGGGCAGCCGCGATTCTATAAAGCACAGGGCCTACCAAAGAAAGCGCCTTTATAAATCCTTTCAAGTTGATAAGCAAGGATTAAAATCCTCTTTCAAAGGAGTGACGGCATGGATTTAGATAAATGGTTGATTCTATTGTGGCTTAATACTTTCCAATTTTACATCGTACTTAGGGTCATTTCAAGTTTATTTGGGTAATCTAGTCCAACTGTAGCCAGGGAAATACGAAAATAAGATTAAAAGCAAGACCGATAAAACATTGCACAATATGATAAAGTTTGGAAGGTTTATTGTTTGAATGGTGTTTATGCTGTATTTAAGGTGAATTCACTCACAAGACTGCATGGCAGCCCAATGAGGGAAGGCAGGCAGCCACCCTCAACAACATAGGCAATAAAGAAAGACAAGACAGAGGAAAAACAGGACAATCACAGGATCTTATACAACAACATCACAACAGATCAGCTTCATGGTGCCCGTTAACTTTGATTTGTTTGTTTGATCAGGGTTTAACGTCGCTCTCAAGGGTATTTCACTTATATGACGACCTGTTAACCCAATGGGTTAAGTCAACCATCCTCAACACCACTGGCAACAAACAGAGACAAGGCGGGACAAATACAGGACAAGAACTGGACATAGCTCTGAGAGCACCAGGGCAACATGAAGCTCCCTCCAACCAGCCTTTAGCTTTGAGAGCAGACGGGCAACACAAACCCCCTCCCCGCCAGAAAGTGGAAAAGGAGACAGCTTCTTACATGTATTTCTTTGCAACTCTGCAAACCGGCAACTAGCCGATTTGAAATTTGCATACATGTATATCACAAGCCCAGTGCCACGCACCACCACTGTTCATATCATAGGTAGGCAAGCAAGCAAACAAAAAAAATACATTTTTTACTATTAAATTAAATATTTTTTTCAATAAGCAAGCAGCTTACGAAGCCATAAAGTGAACTTCCCCCATTTGTCACGAATTTACATGGCTTCATGTAGAGAAACAATGTAAGTTACCCAACATAAATCAGCAGCGAAAAAATGGGAGGTAATTAGAATGAAAGTTCCTTCACAAATGAAGACATACGAAGACAGAAAAGGAGACAAAAGGCTTGAATAATTTAGAATTCATTACAACTAAATTCTCTCAAATTTGGAAATGTTTTCATGTTTCAAGTTTTATCAGTTAGGGATAATGTAACTTACACGCTAAATGTGCGGGAATAAAAAAAATTAACCTGATTAAAATTAGATTCTAGCAACAGACTTGACTAGATGATGGATATTTGAGCTCCAACCAAAAGATCAAGTTCACAGCGAAAGTAGCATGTTCTCAAAGACAAATCTTCCTCAACAAATAATTTTTTTTCTGAAAAATTTCAGGAAATGGCACTTCTATGTTCAAAAGCAAATAATTCTTTGAGATTAAAAATACATAAAGTTTCGCAGCTAATGTTGTTTCCTTCCAGCAAACTTGTAAGTTGTACAAACTTGCCATGTGTGTCTAATAATAGCAGTCAATATTAATTGATTGATTGAAAGATTCACTCAAGTTAATCCACCTGCACAAGGGTGTTTCATTTATATGATGGCAGTTTATTCAACAGTAGTTGCCTCACTAACCAGGGGCTTATCCAGAAATCAGAAGTAGGGTGTCCAAAATGGTCAGTTTACTTCACTTTTCATTTAACTGGTTGTCCAATCTGATAGTGTTCTTATCTAGTCCTGTATGTTAATGTTTCTTAAAATAGGGTGTCTAAATGAGGCAATTGTTCACTTCAGGGTGTCCATTTGGATGGGTTGATGGGTGTCTGTCTAAGCCCATGACACTAACACAACCCTAGAATGCGAAGTGTCAGAAAATCATTGTTCCTCCAGTGCTATATAAAACAGAATGTCTTTACTTAAAACGTACTGCACTCAGAGGAATGTCCAGCACTCATGTAACATTGCTACACTATGGAAGCCATCTTGGATTTAGTCTCAGTTGATGTGCAATGTGGATTCTGCTGGATTATGAAATAACCGAAATGACCAGCATGGATTGAATGAAAAACAGTTTATTATCAGTGATAAGGAAATGAAACATAATTATGGAACATGGAGAAGATAAATTTAGGGTTAACAGTTAAAATGGAACCTTAATGTTAAACCATATCTTGATCTGCTACTAATATAAACCTTGACCCTAAACCCTTTTGCTACTAAGTCTGGCAAAAGCTTAGATTCGTTAAATAATTATTAGAGTATTGTATTTTTTATTAATATTTACAGAACCCTTCGAATAAATTAAACCTTAACACTAAACCCTATTGTCTCTCAGTCTGCTCAAAGCTTAAAACACGATAAAAATAATTGTTAGCGAATTGTGTTTTTTCTTAAACAAAGATTGAATGATTGATTGATGTTTTACATCATACTTAAGGGTATCTCACTTATGTAACAGCATTGTGTACCAACACTAATTGACACTAGCACAAACAAGATGTGAAGTGTTTCCATAATAACGGAAAGTTAATTTTCCTTCAATGCTACATGTATTAAGCAGGGGCTTAGGCAGATGCCGGTCCACCTATCCAAGTGGACACCCTAAAGTGAAAAATTGCGTCATTTGGACACCCAGTTTTAAGAAATTTTAACCGGCTGGAGATAGGAAAACTGTCAAAATTGGACACCCAGTTATTTGAAAAGTGTAGCAAAATGACAATTTTGGACACCATACTTTTGATTTCTGGTTAAGCCCCTGTATGTAAGTAAAGACAGCATTGCTACTCTTTAAACAAACTGCCATTAGCTGAAGGGCCTTTAACAAAGAGGACCCTTCCACTAAATTAACCCTAAACCCTACTGTCTCTCAGTCTGCTAAAACCTTAAATTCGTTAAATAATTGTTAGATCATTGCACTTTTTCTTAAACAAAGAGAACCCTTCCTTCAAATTAAACTTTAACCCTAAAGCTGCTGTTACATCTTAAAGCTTAAAACACAATTTTACAATTCTAAGCAAATTGGTTTTTTTCTTCGGCAAAGACAAATGTCCTGATAAAATGTATTACAATACTGATGAGTAGTAGCCTTTGGGTATTAATGTTAGAGATGGCTGGGTTTGGATGTTATGTCTAGATCGCGTGCAGTCCGCTTGTTTTTTTCTGTCTAAATGAATAAGCTTACTGAATGGGAGCATTGATTTGATATGCTGTTCTATGAGCCGATGAAGTGATGAAGTTCATATGGGATGTTACTATTGCCTTATTTATACAACAACAACAATTGCAACAACAGCAACAAAAATAGGCAGCAGCACAATTTGAAGCCAATAACACAGGTCCTGTATGAAACTTATGTAAAAATTAGAACCTGCCTCAAGCGTGATCGTTGCAACTGTTTGCCGAAGTACCAGGGCAGCTGATTGGTTTTATGTAATATTGGAGTTGCAGTATGTTCTATACCTAATGCTTTCATAAGAAGACTGTAGTCTAGTGTTGGATTGATCAATATCCAGGTTTTTATTTAGTTATGTTACATGCTTCCATGCATCAGTGTCAATCGATTTGATAGTATATTATGTTTTCATTAATTCAAAAAAAAATTTATATCATATACAATTACGACCCATTAACTTAGTTACTGAATACTCAAAACATTAAATAGAGCCAACAGTTTTGAATGCTCATCTATCCCCCCCCCCCCTCCTCCCCCTTTGACATATATGAGGTGGGTGCTTGACCCCAGGGACTAAAGAAATGGGGGCACTTCTCAGTAGTATTGAGTCTTGCTTCTGTTAAATTACAGCATATAGGAGCTGCTTGATTAAAATTTATACACATTTTATATAGATCAAAACTATTTTTGTTTGATTGTAGTTTAAGGCCATACTTTAAAAGCAAGACAGGGCAAATACATCTAACATAATACATAAGACATCCCAAACTTAGTCCTTAGCATGGGGAGAACCAGGGCAACAGGAAGCTCCCTCTCAGGGGCTTGACCAGAAATCAAAAGCATGGTGTCCAAAATGCCTGTCCAATTTTAAAACTGGGTGTCAAATCCTTATCTGTAGCATGTTAAAGTTTTTTTAAAACAGGGTGTCCAAATGAGGCAATTGTTCCCTTCAGGGTGTCTGCCTAAGCCCTTGCTCCGTAACTGACCTCCTGTTAGATGGGAAAATGATCTCAGAGCTGACCTCAAAATGTTGACAGTAAATAAATCTTGTTCTTCAAATCAAAATAATTGTTTTTCTTAAAACCAGATCATCTTATCTTACTTTAAACTTCTTTTGACATTTGTATAAAATCAAATAAATGTACATTTTAACGTGAAGACTCAAGTGTGCTGATTTACTGTATGAGCTAGACATAGCATTGTACATTCTCAGTCAATATCATGGTTGTGACATACATTGTAAAACTAAAGTAAACTATCTCATCAATCATAATACACACATTGTCACATTTAGGGCAAACATTTAAGAGAAATCTACAAATGTTAATCAAACATTCTGTTAAAATGTCACTAAAAACAGTTTTATCATAGCAAAAGTCATTTCTAAATAACTTTACTCTCACAGTGATATAAATTACACCTCTTCACACTAATAGAAGGCTTAAAATAAAATTTAAAATTTAAGAAATTACGTCAACAACATTTTTTAACAATCTCTTTCAAAAACATGCTTTAGTTGTAATTACTTTTTATGTCATGATGTTGATATGCACCAAATTTCAAATTTCATTGTAAATCCATTAATTCTTAAAATTCAAACCGAATTTTAAAAAATTGAATTTTTAGCAAATTACCGGCACATAAATTCAATTAGCCAATAGTACATGCACAATTCTCCTATTCTTAAAATGTCAAAATTTGAGCAAAATCATCTGTTTCTACAACAAACAATGTCTGTTTCTCAAATAGAAATATTTGGTTGTCATTCTTAAACCTAAGGCTATAGGCTCAGCACTTGCCTAAGACAGCCAGGAGATGGCTTCCCAGTTCCTCATATTTAAATAGATGGCCTAAGACCGCTATTATTTACTTCCGTTTTGTCAGCCTCGAATATAGTTCTTAGTAAAAATGGTGTGTAGTCTT
>JAVFBW010142319.1:0-12841 GCA_034783835.1 Mopalia ciliata | reverse complement strand
AATATGAATTTTTCGTCTTTCTTTGGAGTAGTCCCCTTACTCTATTATGTTAAGCTTGTCAGTGGAAATTCTAATATTTGACTAACTTATGTATGATCAGTTTGAAATCAAGAATTGCGTTAGTCCGCCTACATTGGGAAGACCAGTATCAGTTACATCATTATCCTGATACCTCCGGAGAAGCCTTGGTATATGGATCTGTGTTATATCTCAGAGTACCAAATCACATCGGACTGGTCCCCTGTGCTTTTCTAATTAGAAAATCTAGACTAGGACCTATCCAAGTTAATACGATTCCTCGCTTAGAATTGTCAGCAGTTATCTTCTCTGTACACCTTAACCGCATGATTCGTGACATCTAGATTGTTGTGCGTATAAAAAATCAACTAATGTATACACATTTCATTGATTAAATAACAAAGTGTTTAACTTTTCGAATAAGTAAATATGACTGTATTGTGTCCTATCTGACTTGAATTAGCTTTTCAATTTGTTCTGTTCCTGATAAAAATCTGAATCAAACAATCCCTGTTGACTAGACTGACATGGTTCAGAATGTAAATATTTAACACGCGACATTGTTAATATTATAAAGAAGTTGGCTTTCAACTTGAACAAAAACGAGGAATTGTCGGTCGATAATCGAGTTGATAATTATCGTTATCAATATTAGTCAACCTCAACGGTTTTCCCTCTTCATATAAAGCTTGGGCAACCTTGTCACTACTCGTTCATTACGTCAATTTCGTACTGCTCAGACATCGTACAGTATAGATTTGACGGGTTTTCTCAAAGAGTTTCTGGGATTTAACTTTGATTCCCAGACCATCTGATTTATTGTGGCGTACCTTAAGCAGTAGCTCTTCAGTTAACAGGAGCCCAAAACCTGCCATAACGTCGGTTTGAAGTTCAAACAATGTCACGTACATTTCCTCTTTTAAACAATTCATTGGAAACAATAAGACAGACAAAAAACACCAACGATAGTAAACAGTCTGAACCGAATGCAAACGTCAATATGGGAACTTGTCTGAACGATATGCCGTTTAAAATCGCTCGACCATTGGTCGTTTCAATGGGTCTCTTTGGGCTGTTACATCTAAGTGGGAAGGAAAGAAAATGGGCACCTATTACAAAGATATATTCTACTGTCGTTCTTATTCTTTTGTGGGCAATCGCCATCAGACAGTTCACCTTGTACGGGTCAGAAGTATTCAAGACAGTTTTAATTTTTAAAATCGGACTTCATTCGTGGATATTTATGTGTGCTTCTGTGGCGACTTCGACGTACATGGCTTGCTGGAAGCAAAAAAAGCTTGTTGAGTTTTTAAAAAGGTGGTCGAAATTAATGAAACGGAATCGTGGTGGCGACGAAGCCCTCGAAAACGATACTGTTAAACAATACTCGAGGAAGGCCAAGCTCAACTTTTACCTATGTTTGATCCTCAGCTGGCTTGGTATTTTGCTAACGTGTGGCTCTTGCGGTTACATTAACTTTGCAACCAGTGATCTTGATTTTCTTCTGAGCCCTTTGGAACCAAATCACCCACATTCTTTCTTATTCAAATGTATACTGTATGTTTTGATCGTTTATATGCTTGCTGCATATATGTTCACACTGTGTTTGTTCTACAGCATAGGCTCAGTAGTTTGCGAAGAGTTCCGTATATTTAATGTGGATTTTGAGAAAGCTGTCCGTCCAAATGGAGATGTCGTTGGTGTTGAGAATTACCGTAGACGTCATCAGGACATCTGTCTGTTGGTGGAGAATGCTGATGATATATTGAGTGGGTTCAGTGCTGTCAGTATTGTCTTGGATATTCTTCAAGGGATGTTGGTTCTTTATAACATACTCTGGTACAGCGACTTTCACGACGATTTGGGGATTTTATTATGTAATATAATTTGGCTCACATTTACGTTTGTCCATTTGGGTGTCATTGCTGTGGGTGGAGGACACCTTAACCACGTGGTAAGATATGTTACCTACTACATTATTTTAGCTATAAAAACAGAGTATTATGAGGGGTTATACTCTCGTTTGAGAACTTGAATATTATTTCGTCATCTGATTTTGTTTGCTAAAATTATCCCTTCACCTCAAGGAAACACTTCTAAACCAGGAGTTGGTCTACATGTATATCGATTTTATAACATTTTAATGCTGACATTGAAAAATGTAAAATAAAAAAAAATCAACTCAAGAATGAAATTTTATTTTAATCATATGCTGATTGACATCGTCTACCTATATTGTCAAGCCTTTATCTGTACACAGGCTCACAGACCATTAAAAACAATTAATAAAATCCAACCGACGACGATCTCTACCGAAATCTCACTCCAGGTAACTTTATTTCTATTTAATATAAAGTGTTTGTGGAACTTGATAGTGACAGGTATATAATACTTTCATTTTAAAGTCACAATTTTTTTCTTTTACAACTATCTGATATCCCATATATTTTAGAATCATTAAAGCTTTAGTCAAGATATAGCTAATTCATAGCAGCATTGTGCAGTGTGTTGATTAACGTGGTTCATTTAGACACTAAGGTTGTGGAGCATCATAATTAAATCACACGGATTTTAACACGTTAATGGGTAATCTACCTAGCTCCCCATAAACCATTTTGGGAAGATTTTACTTTTAATACGTTGTTATTTTAAATACGCTGGAAAACGGCAGAAAACCTCGTAAAAACTACCCCGCGATTGCTGAAACCACATCATGTGACTTCCTCATTTACCGTATGGTCGAAAAAGGAACTCTAGCACATGCATCAAAGTAGGATAAGCATGCGCATACGCTATCCTGCCATATAGCTATGCTTTGTTATGTTGGATGTGTGTTTCTGGTATTATCATGTATTCTTTTTCTCCTTTTGAAATCAGCTAAATTCAGACGACTGTTGTAAATGAATTGGGCCTTGCACGGCTATTTTTGTGGATTTTTCACTTTTGCTAGTGTGTTTTGGTAATATTTCTCGAACAGAAAAATCGACAGCAACTGTTTTATATAATTTTTTATTATTGTTATTATAATGTTTTCGCAGATTACAATGTTCTTAACAAAACTGACGGGAGAATCAATTGGTCTGACAGCCATGGGAATGTTTGTCATCGACAAGCCGACCATCTTAACGGTACGTCGTAGATAGTCTTTGTATTAACGTTATTAGCTGTACACTCATACATATACTACTGGAAGAAAATCATCTTAAACAGGTACGGGAGGTGCTAGAGATTGACCATTTTGTATATTTTATATTGACACCTCCAATGCATGCTTTTAATAAAAAAGAATAAATAAAGGCAATCTCAACGACGACATGTATATCTTACAAATGGAATTTTGATCCACTTATGTTATGTTCTTGATGGTTTGTCCATTAAAAAATTATGTTCATGCTCATAACAATTGAGTGAATCAATTTCGACATCTTTGAGAACGAGTCCACCAGCGAAAGAAATTACCAGGCGTATGACCGGATCAACGACAGCAACCCAAGGGTGTTGCGGAATAAATTCAGTACAAAATATCAATAAACAAACCTATGGATCACGATTCGAATATCAACTTATCTTAGAATTATTACAGACAGGTTATAAAATACTTAAACACTTTTTTCTGTATTCAATTCCCGTTTTGTGTTTTCGTTTTTAGATAGCAGGAGTCTTTCTGACCTATTTCGCCGTCCTCGCCCAGTTCAAACAACCCCATGACCAACGGGAAGTTTTCGCGAACTGTACATCATTCGTTGCCCAGTAACAGTGTCATCAGACATTTGTAATTCCTTTATGTCCACTGCCAGTGAAATAGTATATCGTTTCAGAAACATAATAGCGGTTAAATACAAAGTAGCAAAGAAAAACGTATATAATTATAACAGGAATTGCAAGTTGGACAGATGTCGCAGTAATCCAGACACGCAGTGAAAAAAGTAAAGAAAGCGAGATAAACAACTGAGTGTAGGTATTTGTTTGACCAAAGTCGTGTGATTGTACTCTTGGGAATTGTAATGAACCCCTGTGTTCAGCTTCCATATGCTGGATTTGTCCGTAAGTATAGCTGATGTATAGAGCTCCATCACGTGACTTCAGGGTTTATACCAACATCAGAAGATCATCTAAGTTTAAGGTCTTATGGGAAAAAGATTGCTCTCTCAAAGCACAACATGCAGCGTTTTCCAGATCATTTTACCACCTATAGCGGATTTGCTCCCAGTAAGTCAATATCCCAGCTACAAAGCAAAATATATTAAGCTGTGGGTCACGTGACCTGGTGACGTCTGGATAACGATAGCTGATATTACTTATATACTGGAAAGATAGGACTTCCCCTTCACGAGTCACTTATTTATATATTATCACTACCACTAAAGAGTTAAACATAGTAAAGTAAAGTAACTCCGAGGAAAGATACTGAATTTATTTTGACTCAACGTTTCGGTTAATTGGTCTTATAAATAAGGATTGTTCTATGCTATGTATTGTGAAGACATGCTTGCAATGCTAGATTAGGAACAGTCATGGCACAGTGTCAAAATGGTAAGCTCAGCGAAATTGCTTATCCAAGTCGTGGTTTGCGAGGCACTGGACGGCAAATGGATAATTACAGCAGCAATAAATTGGAGTTACTGGCGCTTATTAAAGCGGTCAGTCACCGAAAAGTTCAGAGATTACCTTCCTGGGTCCCAATTTATTTTATTGTATACACACATATTCATCTGAAGTAGCCTGTTAACTCTGGGCAGCACTGATCCCTTCTGATCTGAAAGACAAAATAAAGAAGTTGTCTGATAAAGGAGACTAAGGCGAAATTTCTATACTACAATGTTCACCAGCCAGTTGTGCCAGAATGTCTGCGAGATCAAGTTTTGAAAAGTCTTCATGGCCGTATGTGTCGCCACGGAGAATCTCGTGATATCCAGATTTTATTGGCCTGGTTTACATTCAACAAAATCTTCATAATTTAAAGAATTTAAATTATCAAATTTATTAATACTGAAATAATTTTGACTCAACTTTTCAGTTTGATGATCTTTTAACTAGGGTACATAGTATACATGTATACTTTACACACTTAAGACGGAATCTGTATTTTTGAAGGTTAAGTATTCACATGGAGTGTCATAATACCGTATTATAATTGCATAACATCCCTGTATTACTAAAGATCCTAACATAGTTATCTGATATTGAACCAAGATAAACACATGCGATAACACAGGTAGCTGTTATGACAAAATTACATTATTTATCAGAAACTTATTAGTTGCCGAAAGATACAATAATACATTATATAAATACAGACATTTAACAGAAATTTACATACTGTTGTTAATTTCACTAGCCCCATAAGAAAAAATGCTTAGGTATCATTTGTGTAAAGCATCTTCTGGTTTTACGTATATATTAAACATGTGAACTGGTACATTATCGAGTTTTAAGATCGCGGGGGTATGCGATCTTTAAAAAATATGCCATCTTTACAGTGTTATCATATATAAAAAGTTCACATTAACTCGAGATTACACGTTTTATAGTGTCTCGAACTGTTCTTTCAACAGTATTTTCTCCATGTTTACTAGTATATGATAAATACTTTTTTTAGATTGAATAATCCCTTATATTATTACATGTAGTTGTTTTCTTATCCGTAATCACATTAGTGTATCATTGATTCATTGAGAGAAGAATAGCAAATATCCAATATTTATCTACTAATTTTTTAGTTATAAGAAGTCCAAACAATATAAATGTAAATTTTATCACGGTACCAATTTTAACCGATTTTTTTCCATTACTTGTCATGTAGCTTATTACATCATCTTACAAAACCCATGCCAGTATTAGTTGTGAACACCATAATAAGAGAATAACTTCAAGGATTAACTTCAAACATAACTTTCTTCATTTTAGACATTGGATGGGATTGAATTATACCAAGTTCCATAAATAAGATGGCCACCATTGCCTTATTTCACAATATTCATGTCTGTATAGGTTGTAAACACAATGACTCACAAATTCACTGATGAACTTGAAATATAGTGTCTTTTAATAATTTTTGTGTCTTTTAGAAAGTGAAGATTAACAGTATTTTCGTTATTTTGGAGTAACACATTTTGTAGGTTGAAACCCGTCCGGGAATCGAACCCACGACCCTCAGAGTTAGGCACCGAATCGCCAGCAGTAAATGCAGGCTACCTCGACCACTCGGCCACCCGGCCTTACTTACAAAATTTTCTGACCAGGTATATGTTCTAACTAAGAAAGTGTTATTCCAAAATAACGAAAATACTGTATAGTGTCTTTTATTTAAGAGAGAGATGGGATTGAATTTGATCAAATTCCGTATAAACAAAACAACATACAATACTCAAACCTGTATATGTTATGAACAATATCACTCTGTAACAATTTCGTGGATTAGCTTGAACATTAAAATATTACCTGCTACAATTAAGTCAACGGATAGGATGACATTTCATCTAATGCCCTGGAAAACAAAAAGGCCGCCATTGCATAATTTAAAAAAAAATTCTATGTGTTGAGAACATAATTTGAAATCAAATTCACATATTGGCTTTGAACATCCTTAAGATAATGAATCGGTTTTGGATATGAGCAAATGTCAATAAACAAATGGTCACCACGACATAATTTGGCAATATATACATCTCAGTATATTTGATGTAACCACGAGGCTTTACAACCAGATCTTGGACTTACTTCATTCTTGGAAAATTGCTTCCTCCAGTTAAGAAACAGATGGGATTACATTTTACCTGATTTCGCAAACCAAACCAAACCAAAACCTCACATTTATATATTAATTTCAAACTTCGATTATTCTGTTAGGCCATAGATGGGGATGTTTAATGCTAAAATTCACAAAAAATATGGACGAAATTGCATATTGCATCAATATTGTGATAAACACCATAAATTTGTATCTAGCTCTTTGAAGAAAAAACAAAACTAGGAATAGGGGATTTAATTAGGATTATGACAATATTTAAAAAAAAAAAAGCCTTTAGCTGTCGGCCTGCAGCTACACAGCTTGTACATTTATTTATCGATGCCGCCAGCATTAGTGTACTGACGCGGTAAATGGAATTGATAATGTTTGGTGATAACTCTTTTCCGTTATATATATCGTACTGCGATTGTATAGATTTTAATCAGTTTCCATGGGACGAGTTTCTAATTTTTGATTTCATTTGCCCACGAGTGTTTGAATTGATCCAAATGATCTGTTTGAAAAAAAGGTAAATATCAATATTTCCATACAATATGGTACTGCTAAACCCCGTGATAAATTTCCTCTAATAACTGTTCCATATTTAGCAAGTATATTTCCTGCATCGCTATTAGCCTAATGAAACAGCAATGTTCTGCTAAACGATGGCTCTTATCATTCGTCAAGGGAATCATGTTGCCGTCCCAAATTGCAACTCGTTGTTTTGACAAAGTCACGACATCTAATCAGAACATTGGGCTTCGATGGGTTATTATTAGTACACCATCTCCAGCCAACACTCAAGTGCGATTCATTAAATAGGCATGGCTAACCAGTTTGATGCTCTCGATATATATGCCATAATCGAGGCTACAAAACAACACGGGTTCCAGATTATGGTTGATAAGCCGTTCTCATCAAACCAAGCAAAACAAAAACCGCATTCAGAAAAGTATTATTTCTATATTTGTACGCAATGTTCCATCAGTTAACTCTTTTTTTACAGCCAGTTAATTTGATCAGTTTAGTATGCACATATTTTATTGATTAAACCCATGAAAAACTATCGGATAAGCACATATCACTTAATGCTTAAAATATAACTTTAAATGTATCGTATTGTATTTGCCAAGACACGGGGTTCTGATTCGCGGTTTCTGGTCGATTGTATTGAATAAATTGAGATTGCAAACAATCAGGCCTGCCAGAAACAAACCATCTATAGAATAATTATTTCTTCTTTGTGTAAACACATCGAAAACTATTTAATAACTGGAGTCGATAACATCCATTAGTAATCGCGGAAAATAAAAGCTTATGACTCTTTTGATGGAGGTTAATGTACTGATATAAATCACAATCTGTTCGGATAACCGGTCAATAGCTCTGTGGTGAGTTGGACTTCATATACTGCATAAAAAACTATATAGTTACCGGAGTAGCATTGCTGTGTTTGTGAACGTTCAACGACTTACTTTGATACGGTTGTGACATCGTGTGACCGACCAGCTGTCTAAAAACACTGTATTGCAAATTAGGTCGGCATAGCACAACACAATCCGATTATAATTTGTGGGATTCTCGGTAAACTTTTGACTGTAGGCTTTCATTAATCCGTGCGATTTAAAAAAAAAATACGAGAGGGTATTCTCTTTCGATTCTAGACTTATCAGATCGTCAGTTTGGAGAAAGTTCACTGACTGTCATGTATCCAGCTATAAACAACTCGGTCACCATGGTGGCACAGACTGAGGATAAGAAAAATAATCGAGAACAGTCTGAATGTGAAGCAGATGTCAGCATGAAGTCATGTCTAAAGGATGTACCGTTTAAGATCATCCGACCATTGGCCATTTCAATGGGTCTCTTCGGGCTGTTACATCTAAGTGGGAAGGAACGAAGATGGGCACCGATTACAAAGATCTATTCTACTGTCGTCCTTCTCCTCTTGTGGGCATTGTTCTTTAAATCGTTCACACTATATGGGACTGAAGGGTTTGGGAAGGTGTTATTTTTCAAAATTTTACTACACTCGTGGAGTTTTTTGTGTGTTTCTGCAGCCACAACGACGTACATGGCTTGTAGGAAGCAAAATAAGTTAGTTGAATTTTTTACAAGGTGGTTGAAATTGTTGGAAATAAATCATGGGAGTTGTCAAGCCCTCGATGAAGTTAATACCGGTCATTACGTGAGGAAAGCCAAGATGAATTCTTACTTCTGTCTGATCATCGGCTGGCTAGGAATGTTAGTATCATGCTGCTCGATTTGGTACAGTACTTTTATAATCAATGCGTTTGATTTCTTCATTTACCCAATGGATCACAGTCACCCACAAGTTTTGTGGGTAAAATGTCTGTTGTATGTGGTATCTGTTTACATGTGCGCTGCCTGGGTGTTCCCGCTTTGTTTCTTCTATAATATAGGCTCTGTAATTTTTGAAGAGTTCCGTTTATTTCACGTGGATTTTGAGAAGATCATTCAAAGAAGTGCAGATATCGTTGGTATTGGAACTTACCGTAGACGTCACCAGGAAATCTGTCTGCTGGTGGAGAATGCTGATAATATCCTCAGCGGGTTCAGCGCTGTCAGTATTGCCATGTGTACAGTAAACGGCATGTTGAATCTTTATAGTATGATATGGTACAACGACCTTCAGACAGATTTAGTGTCCTTTTTATTTAGTATATTCTGGCTTTTGTCTGTACTGGTATACTTGGGCGTCATAGCTGTGGGCGGAGGGTGCTTAAACCATATGGTAAATATAGTCATTATCTGTACCTGTAACATATTAGGTATTAATGTGACAAGTTCTACCCCTTTAATTATTAAAAGTTGGTTTTAAAGTGGTACATGTATTTGATTAACTAAAGTCAGTAAAGATATGATATATTCAATGAACGTAGTAAAGTCACGATCCAGTTATTATAATATAAAAGCAGTTGTCAAATAGTAGACAATATAAATAAGAAATAAAATTCAGTTTAAAGCGACCTCAGTAGTTTTTGCATATAACAAGACTATACATTTATTGTTCACACGTTTGTGGGTTTTGTTTTATTTTCATTGAAGGCGCACCAGCCATTGAAGACGATTCACAACATTCCACACAAGACAGTCTCCTTAGAAATCTCCCTGCAGGTAATTGTCATTACTATTTAATGTTCAAGGGATTTGTACTTTACGATCAGCTGGTTTAATGTTTTGTTTTTACTTGATTGAGTTGTTTTTTAAATAGTTTTATTCAAACATTACCTCGCCAGAATATTCAATCCATAAAGGTTCTGATTGTCCTTCATTGACAATGAGCGATGCTGACTTACAAAGATGGATTACTCATAAAAGTGAAAAACTACACTTTTGTGGAATTTCTACTAACAAGCTTAACATAATAGAGTAAGGCGAATACTCCAAAGAAGGACGAAAAATTCATATTGACTCAATATTTTCGGTTTATTATCAAACCATCAAATGATGAGGGTTTGATAATAAACAGAAATATTGAGGCAATAAGAATTTTTCGTCCTTCTTTGGAGTAATCACCTTGCTCTATTATACACTTTTGTGGTCTTTATCAAATCCGATAATAAATGCAGAGTTTAAACGCCCTAAAGCGTGTCATTGCTGTGAACGCGGGATAGATCTACAGTGTGATAACCGTTCGGTTTAATTTACTGGTGTATGCATATAATGCATGTTTATACCGAGGGTTTAAAAGCAGACCAACTCATGTCCATCTTTGGCGTTTGTTTGTATCCACCAATAGGTCCAATGGGCTGATAGCCCCAGCATTAACTTTGACATAGTTTTGTCACAGAAATCTACAAGACGATTTTATTAATTGTAAAAATGATTTTATATAAACGATAACACATTTTGGGTTTGTTTTTCTCAAAATATCATTTTTGGATATAGGCTTGTATAGTGTTAGACCTATGATATGATCCAATCCATTCTGCATATTTTTCTGAGGTAAACATGCCTTTTTGTCTGTAAAACAATCCAAGTTACTGATCATTCTGGGACAATTTCAAATCTTCATTCCCAACGGGATAGAGGAAGGTGGCGGTATGACAATCGATCCATAATCTGTATTTCCACAATTTTAGTGATGCTACTGGGCGATTTACGATACCGTTTAGTTTAGGAAATTTTTCCGTATGATCAGTGTTCCCAACATTATTGGACAGTATTTAATTGAAAACATTTTAATTATAGCAAAAACTTTAAATTCTATGATATTACACTTATATGATGACGACTTGTCTTTTTTTTTTTTTTTTTTAATTTTTTTAATTTTCCTTACAAGAGCATACGGGTTTTTTTTTGTGTTTGGTGCATCAAGTTAAAAAAAATTATGTAAAAGTTCCATTTAAAAGTTACTGAATGTCTCATTTCATTACTCAATGATTTCTTTGCACACTCAATATAGTTCGGTCAAAATTTTCATTTTTAAAATTTCTTTATTGGAACATTGCGTTTTTTGGGGTTTTTTTTGCTGCATTTAGTGAAAAAATATATAAAAGTTCCATTTGGAAGTTATTTAATGTCTCATTAATGACTCAATGTTCAAGATTCCTTTGCACTGCGTTTGATATAGTTCGACTAGAAAATTAATTGACATGAACGAAAGTGTACAAGAAAAAGTGCCTTTTTTACGTCTTCTCATTTTATTGAAGCCGAAACCTTAAATTAGGAGGACGAAACCCCCATAGACTTGGCAGAACATCTCCATTGTTGATCTTTAACAAGTTAAGCTAGCACCCGTGAACCTAAACATTTTTCTCGAGCTCTGTGTATTTTTTGAAAACGGTGATTGTTTCGCCCGCTACAGGGTAAGAATCGGATCCTTGAATGGAATTGCCTGTATATTAGTGTATGTAGGCCTATGTATACTAAATGGTTGCCAGTGTATGATGGACTCGTTTTGAGCTATATGAAAAAAAGATGCATTCGTGTGTGTTGATCATTTACGATTTTTTGTCGTTGACAATATTTGAAAAACAAAATTCAAAGGTAACGGTGCAAAATAAAAATTCTAACTTTAATTCTAGCTTCGGATTTGCTCCAAGTGCCCGATTCCACCAAAGATAAATAATGAGTTTCATTCGATTTAAACTTTTATATGTATTTCTAAAAAGTTATCGCCTTGCATATAAATGCTGAATAATTAAAAATCGATGAATCATCTCATGTTCTAGATAAACGTCCAGATACGAGTTTCTAAAAAGATCTCAATCTCGAGTTAGGGTTAGGAATAAATCAACCTTCAAACTAGTATTTTAGATATATAGAAATTAATCAAAGTGTTTGTTTGTTTGTTTGGGGTTTTACAGGTTTGGCACAAGGAGCGATATTGGGATATCATACCCCAAATTCCCCTTGAGCATAGCCTTGTTAACGTTGTACTCAATATTATTTCACTTATAGACGCAGCTGATTCTCCATTTCACACTGTTCATTGTTTAAACACGGCGGAAACCGAGAGAAAACTTCATATAAATCACCCCCACGATTGCCAACATACCTGATCGTCAACATAAATTAACCAATGGATATGCTATAGAGTATATATGGGTGTTACAACCTGTTTGATACAGAGGGACGTTTCGCCGTAACCAGTAGGTCCTGTATATTTTTTTCTCTTGTATGCTATAATGGGTCTTTGTGAGAGCGAGCAATAGACAAGTTTAGGTACAGGATTTTTATAACCTGTATAAGGAGTCTAGCAAACTGGGTATTACTTTGGTCATATGGGAATACAAACAAAATTATCAATTTATTTTTAGAGCCTTTACCTGGTTGCCAAATCGCAGTGGATACAACGTTTAGGGAGTTTTAATCCAATAAGCTTCGCTGTTTTCGTCTTCACAGGGAAGAATTTGTGGTGTGTGTTTTTTTTGTTTTTTTTTCAATCGGCGGGATTTCCGAATGATTTTGGTTGATTGAGTGGTGTTTTACGTCGTACTTAAAGGTATTTCACTTATATGAAGCCGGTGTATTCCAAGAATAATTGACACTAACATAATCAAGATGTGAAGCATTTCCATATTTCCATATTGTTGGACCGTTGGGGGGGGGGGGGGGGGGGGGGGG
>JAVFBW010142308.1:0-12842 GCA_034783835.1 Mopalia ciliata | reverse complement strand
CGAAATAAACAGGGATCCACTACATCCCATAACCCTGGCAACGTCAGTGACCTACGTTCCTGAATTCAGCATGCCAAAGGCACATTCACATTGAATGTTTGACAGCCATGGCAGTGTAAATAAACGGATAATTTACTGTAAGAAATTGTTTTTCTGAGATGTCATTCTATACTTTGCTAACGTGGGCTCAATTGCACGTGTCTCGTAAGGTCATGTGACTAGGAACACAACCAAACAAGCTTTGTCCTTGATGTATGCTCGGAATTGCTGTGTGTCATAATGTCTTTGACAACGTAATTACCTCTAATAATAATAATAATATCTCTTGTATTAAGTTTCAAGAAAATATTTAGAAATTTATTTGTGTGAAGTTTCTTTTTTGGCTGAATATATTTACCGCATTGTGTCAGCTTTTACTTACTGTTTAGACGTCATATAATAACGTTAAGTTCAAACTTGCTGCCTAGTATTAGTTATGTCGTGAAAACAAATTAAAAATGGACAAATGTTGGGAATCTACGAAACAAAAAATCTTTCAGATAATTTTTTCTTGGATAGATTGTCTTGATCTCAGTTAAAAATCAATATCGTATAATTAACTTATCGTGGACGTGTAACTGTCTGTATCATTTTTTTAGGCACCTTCTGCAGCCCATCTCTCGTAAGAGTATGTTTGAACTGTGTCAAACTCACGGTTCTGTAACAGACATGAGCGTAAAGATCACTTACTTCATCTTCGCCCCTTCATCGAGTCATGCAATCCTTGATTTTTATCTGTGTTTCAGAGGTGTTTCATATGCTGAATCACATGCAAATGTTGTGTATCTTATAATGAGTTATTCTGTAATATCAATACTGTTCCATGAAATAGATGGTCGGAACTCGTGACAAATGTGTATATTCGTACTAGAAATGTGTGACGGACACATTGGATTATCAATAATAGTAGCTTTCTAGTGTTAATTTATATGCTATGTCAGGATGTAAACAAACTTTGGTTCCAGAGAAACGACCAATGAAGTTTATTCAATATTGCCAACCCTGATGTAACCTTCAGACGGTGATGAATAGTTTATCTATGCCTAGAGTACATACAGAAGAATCGTCTTCAGAGTGCTCGTCTAGCGAATTTAGTCCCATGTAACATGAGGCGTCGGCAATTATCTTCTGATTTACAGAAGACTTCTGTTGGGGATTGAATTTATATGTCGTTTATACTATCGAAGGCTTAACAGTTTTTGTAATGAAACTCTTAAGAAAAAACATAATTTCTAACTTAGGTGTCTATATTATATACAATTAGCGCAATAACGTTCTCTAATCCAGATTCCCAAGAGCATGATCACTGTTTACTCGTGTTTCTCTATCGGGCATACAACTTGAAATTCCGAATGTCTGCAGTCGGACAGAAAAGAATGGCCCCATTGCAGTATCATTTCTGGTCAAGTCGTTGAAAAAACCTTTGATCTTAACGTTTATATTTGATCGGACCCACCTGTCGATAAATACGTTATCAAAGGTAACCCAAATGCAATCCCGGAAGAATACGGATACAATTGACAATAAGAGACTTCTTCACAAATATTCCGCGCAATGTCGTCAATATTATTGACCGATATTTTATCACGGGACAAGTTGAATTGGAACCATTGAGAAAATCTGCCATAGCGTTATCCCGCTGAGAATCACTCCATATTAGAGCTTTATTAAATATGATTAATTGCCGATGGATATTTACCAGTTTTATGGATTAAATGTCATCACGTTATATATAGATAAAGACAATATGCCAAGGGTTCAATGACCTGATCACAAACTGGTTTGCGTATACATCAACAATAATTTCCACTTTTCAGGTAGTGATACAAAATAACGGCAAATAACTTTATAAATGTGGGGACTTTATTATTGCTTTGGTTTAATTTGTATGTTTGTACACCTTTAAAATGTTATTAATTCCAAGTATATACCCATGTTTCATTCATACTTCCTGTTTGGATATAGTTTAGCTGTTGGTATGATTATTGACGCTTGATTCTATATTAATTAATTTCTTGATCTTTTCTGGTACGATTTTGTCATACTGAAAACAATGTCAAGTAAATGTATTTGACGTGCAGTTTGTTCTGGATCTAAACTTGTGTTTTCCTTTCATATATAAGAAGGTTAATATAGTGCCTAGCTCCCAACAGGTGATATAAAACAAAAGTAAATTCTCTCAACATAGTGTAGTTGACAGGAGCTGTAAGACATAGATGGATTAACCTTGGCATATTGAAACCTTTATCATGTTATCTGGGTCGACCAAATACACAGTTTGATGCAGCGAAAATACGATTCCTTCACTCTTATGGTATTAACATCACTGTGTCGTCGAAGTACGGAAAGTTGTATTGAAAGCAAACTGATTTAGCTTAAATCTTTATTAAACAAACAGTACAAATGCATAATCCCACAGCGGAACAAACTCGCCACTCTGGGTGTAGCTAAAACTTGTTACTGGTTACATGGAAAGGGTCTTTATTAACTAACACTCATGCAATTCGTCACCTTGAAGACACACACACACACATAATTGAAGAGTCAAAATGGAAGGATTATATCAAACACACCGCCGCCAAAACCAACTGGTTTCTTAGAGAACGACTGTTGAGTTGAGGCCAGTAATTATTTTTAAAAAAACATCGTATACAAAAATCCCCCTTTAAGCGAACACTTAAAAATCCTCTTGGCTGAAAAGTAATATAAAACGGGATAAAAGACACGTAATCTATTATCTTCGTTGTCTATACACGACATCCGTAGTGCATTGGTCGTTCTTGTTTCTATTTCCACATATATAACGAAAGAAAAAGTTTTGGATGAAACATATTTTCCTCGACCGAATATGGACAACAAATGTAAATAACAAAATGATTCATTTCGTTAATAGAACACAAATTCATGAGTCAAAGACTACAATAAAAAAAAAATTGATCAACTGATATTTTCACAGACAACAACTGGTACCGACCTCTCTAAGAAAATGAGGCACAAATGTGTATTTTAATAGCTGTATATATAATGGCAGAATATGGCAAATGGCAGAATATGGCAGAATATGGCAAATGACGCTGGGCTAGGTAGGTAATGGATTGGGGTTGTGTGAAAATACACAGCCAATATAATTCACTCACATTTTCGAAAGTAAGATGATTGGCTAAAACTCGTATTATCTGCAAAATGCACAAATTCCTGACACTTCTTAATGACTTTTGCCCCAGTGGAATTTCTGTGTGACTTGACTTTAAGTTAAGTAGTCGGATTAAAAAGGAACAGACTGATCGTTGCTATTCAATCGTTCCATTTATAGCCACCAAAAGAAAAAACAGTTACTTCATGTGTTCAATAGGGACGTTTTCAGCGTAAATAATCTCTGACGACTGTTTATGCAGCACGCCCAACACCCACTCCTAGTTGTGTATACAAGAAGCATAAAATCTCACGTATTCTGCAATTACCAGACATGAGCGTAAAAATCACAAAGATGAGCCTTGCTAATCATCGAGTCAACATACAATCTTTGATTTCTATCTTTGATTACAGAGTTGTTTCAATCATAAGATTCAGGACGGCACACCCAGATGTTGTGTATCTTATAATGGGTCCAATAACTGTCCCATTTAATAAATGGTCCTGACCAATGTGTATATTTGGAATATAAATGACTGTCCTATACGGTAAATTATAACCAATGGATGGTTGATTAAAAGAACGACATAAATGACAGACAAACGTCCAGTCCTGTTGGTCTCTATAGAAACGTTAATTGTAGCTTTTCAATGTTAATGTATACGTTGTGTCGGGACGTAATAAAACTTTGGTCTGAAAGAAACAACCATTGAAAGCAACTGTGCTTACACTGTAAGATGTATTCTACTTATGGAGCTACGGTGTTTATTAGATGGTGATAAATATTTAATCAATGCGCAGAGTATATGTATATAAGAAGCGCTCCTGAAGAATCGCCAATTTAGTCTCATTTAACACGACGCGTTGGCCATTATCTTTCTGATTTACGGAAGATTTCTGTTTGAATGGATATGCCGTTTATACTATTGGAAGCTGAACAGTTTTCATAAAACTTTTCCCAATACATTATGAAACTCTTCAGAAAAACATCATTTCAATCTTAGTTGTCTTTTATATATGGGATTACCGTTATAGCCTTTTCTCTGATCCGAATCCCCGAGAGCACGCTCAATGTTTACTCATGTTTCTCCATCGAGCATTCAACGAGCGAACAAGTCGGCCAGAAAAGAAAGGTCCTATTGCAGTGTCATTCCTGATTGAGTCGTTGAAAAAACCTTTGATCTAAAGCTTTATATTTGATTGGAGCCGCCCGTCTGTAAACGTGTTATTACATGAAATTGAATGGAGGACTCATGAGAGACAGACTATAGTTGACAATAACTGCACTGTGACTTCTTCACAAATACTCCGCGCATTGTCGTACAATATTGACCGATATTTTATGACGGGACAAGTTGAATTGGTGCCATTGAGACAATCTGCCTCAGTGCTATCCCCCGAAGAATCAATCCACATTAAAGGCCTTTGTTAATATGATTTCTTGCCGATGGATATTTTACAGTTATATGGATTAAATCCACTCACGCCGTATAGAGATAAAAACAAAACGTAAAAAGTCCAATGACCAGGTACGGATAAACATCCCTAGGTGTAAAGAGTTAAACTAAAGGTGTAAATTATTTAGTTTGTAATACAAAGTACCAGTGAATAACTTGTATACAATTTGAGGCTTTCTGTATGTTGTAGACTCTTAAAACGTTTATCACTTTAAGCATATAAACACGTCTCATTTTTATTCCCTTTTTATGTTTAAGCTATTGGTAGAATGTTCACAAGTATTGACATGTATTTTATTTTAATCTATCAGTACAACACTGTGGGTTTTCTTGACCTTTTCTTTACCGATTTGTCATATTGAAAACTATGTCCAATAAATATAAAGCCTGCAGTTTGTAATACATCTAACATTTCTTTCCTTCCATATATAAGAAGTTTAATATCGTGCCTTCAAATATTTGTTATAAACCAAAAGTATAATCACTCAACGTAGTGCAATTGACATGAGCTGAATTATCCCCATCTTTGCGAGGTTAAGGTTAAGACATGGGTGTATTAACCTTGGCACATTCAAACCTTTTATAGTGTTATCTGGGTCGACCCAAATATAGAGAGGTACCATAGGTTCAGAGGATAGATTATCCCATGCCAGTGTCGTTTTTATCCAGAAAATAAAAGATCCCTCGGTTTTATCTTTGATCTGACCAGTCTCACTTGACGTCTGTTTCCAATTCAGTGGAAAAATAACTTGAAATGGTTAGAAAATCATCATTTCATTTAACACTTTGAAAATCACGTTCAGAAATATCATATAATGTTTGTAATTATTTGATAACAAAAAAAATCACCTTACTTTTCTAGATTATGTGTCACTGATAGGTTGAATTATCAATAATTGGTGCTTGTTTAGAAGCTTTAATAGTAGCTTCCCAATGCTAATTTATATGCTATGTCAGGATGTAAACAAATTTTGGTTCGAAAGAAACGACCATTGAAAGCTTATTCCACTGTGCCAACCCAGATGTAACCTTCAAACGGTACTGTGGTGTTTATAAGATGGTGACGAATATTTTATAAATGCGTAGAGTACATGTATTTAAGAAGTGCATTCAGAGTGATCATCGTGTAGCCAATTTAGTCCCATTTCTGATTAACAGAAGAGTACTGTAGGGGATTGCATTTATATGCCGTGTATACCATCCAAGGCTGACCAGTTTTTTTAATGAAACTCTAAGAAAAATCATCGTTTCTATCTTAGGTGTCTATTATATATATATATAATTAGCGTAATAGCCTTCTCTGGTCCTAATTCCCAAGAGCATGATCCCTGTTTAATTATGTTTCTCTATTGGGCAAACAACTTGAAATTCCGTATAAATCTGCAGTCGGCAATAAAAGAAAGGTCCCATCGCAGTATCATTTCTGGTCAAGTCGTTGAAAAAACCTTTGATCTTAAGCTTTATATTTGATCGGACCCGCCTGTCTATAAATACTTTCAAAGGTAACGAAAATGCAATCCCGGAAGAATACGGATACAATTGACAATAAGAGACTTCTTCACAAATATTCCGCGCAATGTCGTATATTATTGACCGATATTTTATCACGGGACAAGTTGAATTGGAACCATTGAGAAAATCTGCCATAGCGTTATCCCGCTGAGAATCACTCCATATTAGAGCTTTATTAAATATGATTAATTGCCGATGGATATTTACCAGTTTTATGGATTAAATGTCATCACGTTATATATAGATAAAGACAATATGTCAATGGTTCAATGACCTGATCACAAATTGGTGTGGATATACATCAACAATAATTTCCACTTTGCAGGTAGTGATACAAAGTAACGGCAAATAACTTTTATAAATGTGAGGACTTTACTATTGCTTTGTCTTAATCTGTATGTTTGTTAACCTTTACAAATGTAAATCTTTCCAAGCATATACCCATTTTAATCCATACTTCCTGTTTAGATATTTAGCTGTTGGTAAGATTTTCACGATTATTAACGCTCGATTTTATTTTAATCTATCAGTACATTAACACTGTGCGATTTCTTGATCTTTTCTTATACGATTTGTCATACCGAAAACAATGTCAAATAAATATATTTAGCTGCAGTTTGTTCTGGATCTAAAATTATGTTTCCTTTCATATATAAGAAGGTTAATATAGTGCCTAGCTCCCAACATGTGATATTAAACATAAGTAAAATCTCTCAACATAGTGTAGTTGACAGGAGCTGGATTATCCCCATCTTCGTGAGCCAAGGTTAAGACATGGATGGATTAACCTTGGCACATTGAAACCGTTATCGTATTATCTGGGTCGATCGATTACACCGTTTGATGCAGCGGAAATACGATTCCTTAGTCCTACGGTATTAATATCACTGTGTCGTTGAAGTTAGGAAAATATGTATTAAAGGGAACTTATTTAGCTTAAATCTTTATCAAACAAACAGTTAAAATGCATAAGCCCAGAACGGAACGAACTGGCCTTTACAGGTGTAAATTGTAGCTGAAACTTGTCACTGGTTACATCGAAAGGGTCTTTAATAACTACATGTAATACATATGCACTTCGTCAGCTTGAACACACATACACTTAATTGAATAGTCAAAATGGAATGATTATTTTGACACTCCGCGCCGCCTAAACCAATTGGTTTGTTAGAGAACGACTGTTGAATTAACGGCAGTAATTCTTTCGAAAAACCATCGTATACAAAAATCCTCCTATAACCAAACACTTAAAAATCCTCTTGACTGAAAGGTAATATAAAACAGGATAAAAGACGCGTAATCTATTATCTTCGTGTCTATATACACGACATCCGTAGCGCGTTGCCCGTTCTTGTTTCTATTTCCACACATAAAGAAAAAGAAAGTTTGGGATGAAACATATTTTCATCGACCAAGTATGGACAACGAATGTAAATAACAAAATGATTAATTAATATTAATGAGCATTAATAGAACACAAATTCATGAGCCGAAGGCTACAATAAAAAAAATAATTGATAAACTGATATTTTCACGGACAAGATCTGGTTCCGACCTCTCTAAGAAAATGAGGCACAAATGTGTATTTTAATAGCAGTATATATATAAAGGCGGATTATGGCAAATGACGCTGGGCTAGGTAATGGATTGGGGTTGTGTGAAAATACACAGCAAATATAATTCATTCACATTTTCGAAAGTAAGATGATTGGCTAAAACTCGCATTATCTGCAAACGCACAGGTTCCTAACGCTTCTTAATGACTTTATGCCCCAGAAGAATTTTTGTGTGACTTGACTTAAAGTCAAGTAGTCGGATTAAAAAGGAACAGACTTATGGTCGCTATTCAATCGTTCCATTTATAGCCACCAAACAGAAACAAAACGACTCTATGTGTTCAATAGGGACGTTTTCCGCGAAAATAATCTTTCACGACAGTTTATGCAGCACGCCCAACACCCACTCCTAGTTGTGTATACAAGAAGCCTAAATTCTTCCGTATTCTGCAATTACCAGGCATGAGCCTTGCTAATCATCGAGTCAACATACAATCTTTGATTTCTATCTGAGTTGTTTCAAATGCTGAATCACATAAGATTCAGGACGACACACCCGGATGCTGTGTATCATGTAATGGGTCAAATAACTGTCCCATTTAATAAATGGTCCTTACCAATGTGTATATTTGGAATATAAATGACTGGCCGATACGGTAAATTATAACCAATAGATGGTTGATTAAAAGAACGACATAAATAACTGACAAACGTCCAGTCCTGTTGGTCCCTATTGAAACGTTAATTGTAGCTTTCCAATGGTAATGTATGTATACGTTGTGTCGGGACCTAATAAAACTTAGGTCGAAAAGAAGCAACCATTGAGAGGAACTGTTCTTACACTGTTAGATGTATTCTATTGATATCCACCAGTAGAATACATCTAACAGTGCTTATAAGATGGTGATAAATATTTGATCAATTCGCAGAGTACATGTATATAAGAAGCGACAGAAGAATCGGCTTCAGAGGGGTCGTCGTCTAACAAATTTAGTCCCATTTAACAAGACGCGTCTGCAATTATCTTTCTGATTTACGGAAGATAGTTTCTGGTTGAATTTATATGCCGTCTATACTATCGAAGGCTGAACAGTTTTTATGAAACTCTTTTTCATAGAAACATAATTTAATCTTAGTTGTATTTTATATATGGGATTAGCGTAATAGCCTTCATTCTGCTCCCAATCCCTAAGAGCACGCTCCAGTTTCTCCATCGACCATACAACACGCAAACAAGTCCGCAGTCGGCCAAAATAGAAAGGTCCTATTGCAGTGTCATTTCTGATCGAGTCGTTGAAAAAACCTTTGATCTTAATCTTTGATCTTTGATCGGACCGGCCCGTCTGTAAACGTGTTATTAAATGTACTTGAATGAAGAAGGACTCATGAGAGATAAATTATAGTTGACATTAATAATTGACTTCTTCACAAATACTCCGCGCAATGTCGTACATTATTGACCGATATTTTATGACAGGACAAGTTGAATTGGAGCCATTGAGACAATCTGCCTCAGTGCTATCCCCCGAAGGATCAATCCACATTAAAGGCTTTGTTAACATGATTTCTTGCCGAGGTATATTTAACAGTTATATGGATTAAATACCCTCACACCGTAATACAAAATACCGGCGAATAACTTGTAAAAATTGGAAGGCTTTCTGTATGTTGTAGATTTTAAAACGTTTATCACTTTAAGCATATAAACACGTCTCATTTATATTCCCATTTTATGTTTAAGCTATTGGTACAATTTTCACAAGTATTGACATGTATTTTACATCCCTGGGTATTCTTGACACTTTTCTTTTACGATTTGTCATATTAAATACTATGTCCAATAAATACATGTATATAGCTTGCAGTTTATACCATATCTAACATTTTGTTTCCTTCAATATATAAGAAGTTTAATATCGTGACATTCAACATGTGTTATAAAACAAAAGTAACATCTCTCAACGTAGTGCAATTGACGGGAGCTGGATTATCCCCATCTTCGCGATCGAAAGTTAAGACATGGTTGTATCAACCTTTGCACACTGAAACCTTTATCGTGTTATCTGGGTCGACCAAAATATAGAAAGGTACCACTTGTTTAGATGATGGATTATCCCAGACCACTGTCGTTTTTATCTTTGATCTGACCAGTCTCACTTAAAGCCTGTTCCCAATTCAGTGAGAAAATAACTTGAAATTTCATTTAACACTTACAAAATCACACTCAGAAATATCATATATTATTTATAATTATTTCAATACAGAAACACACCGTAGTTCACAAGATTGTTTACATTAGCAATAACACACAGATAATGATTTGCCAAGGCGTTGTGAAATATCGTTTATAATTTATTCTTTTTTCATTATGTGTATAGAAGGGAATAACTGATAAAGCTTTTTGTCATTATTTAGTGGTTCGAGTTGAAGTTAGGACTTTGACAAGCTGGTTGAGAGCACCTTAAGTCATCATCTGGCTGCTATCGTGCCCTTATGGGTTGTTTGTTATTCACAGACAAGTTGTTCTTTAAGTATAGGTTACTGTTAGCAACAACGAAAACAATCCCAACACGCATACAACAAACCTACCATCGTACACCAACAGGAAGACAAACATGACGCGTACATCAATAAGAACAAACCCACCATTGTACAAACACATCATGTGTACAACAGCAAAAACAAACTCACCATAGTACAACAACAGGAACAAACACATCACGCGCACAACAGAAAGACAACCTCATTATCGTACAACAGGAACAAACACATCACGCGTACAACAGCAAGACAACCTCATTATCGTACAACAACAGGAACAAACACATCACGCGTACAACAGCAAGGACAAACCCATTATCGTACAACAACAGGAACAAACACATCACGCGTAAAACAGCAAGGACAAACCCATTATCGTACAACAACAGGAACAAACACATCACGCGCACAACAGCAAGGACAACCCCATTATCGTACAGGAACAAACACCTCACGCTTACAACAGTAAGGGCAAACCCATCAACGTATAGCAGCAGGAATAAATACATCACGTGTGAGTCTGATATGGGGAAAATAGTATTAGTTTGATTTCCTACTTTTTGACAGTCTATCTATTTTATAATTATTGTTTGACGATTACCATCGAGCTCAGGGGTATTTCGCTGAGAGGACGACAGTGTACCCGAGCAGTACACAGTCATATACTCTTAGAAATAATGGTTATTTTAGGGTTCTTTAGAAAAGAGGATGGTTGTGTATGGAGCCATTTAGACAAAAACGGCTTTTTATATAAGAATGAAAGGAGAAAACCTCGCAACAGTTGCTGTGAGGGTCCATGCAGAACCATCAAAGGTTTCACCAGAGCCATGACTGACGAACGTTAAAGGGTTCCATTAGAGCCATTTTGTTCTTAGAGTGCCTTTCTTGGACAATTAATGCTCCTCTAGTTCTAGGTAAAGTCAACTTGACTTTGGTCAGAATAAACTGTCCTTAGCCGAGCAGAGATCATATCGATTTTCATTACGAAAAACTGTTCAATAGACAGCATCATGTTGACTCAGTGACTTGTAATATCGATTTAAGTGCACGAAATATTTAGCTTCGCTTGGCACACGATGGACATTTACTTGTGATTTCGTGCAAGAAGAGACAAAATCTCCCGCTCGTACTGCGGATGAAATGAGCTAAAAGATTCCATACAAGTGTCATTTCTGTTCAGATCTGTCTAACCGCGTTTGATCTTTTTATTTGATTGCATCTACCTGTCTTAATGTATGTTATTTATTCTGAAAATTAATTCCAATTCGTGCAAAACTACATATTTAACACAACAGTGAGCAAACCTTTCTCCAATACAATGTGAAATTTCATTTATTATTAAGGGTTATTTTATGACATCAACGTAAGAAACATATTGATCAAGGGTCCTTGGAGTTTATATAAATTACTAAGCACAGACAGCTTCGGACAATAAGTCATACCGATGTATCTAAGGTTAACCATGTGAAGACCGAGTCTTCTACTTTATTAAAACCTTTCGATTTCAGGTAAGACATTCTTCAACTTAGACACTGACGTGTGCCGCGGACCGATTAGGAAATAATTATCCTGAATGTGCTGCGGACGGAATAGGAAATAATTATCCTGCACTAAGACATTTGATATAAATTCAACCTAAGTTATTCAAACGAAGTATTGACTAGATTGCTTTTACTGCCCTCATACAGAAAAGCCGAAAAACAACTACGCAACAATACAGTATAATCAAATTTGCGTCGCAATATTTAGTGAACTCCATGCAAAAGGAATAAATGATTTGTACAAACCCTATTATTGAAAAAGAAAAGTGGGTGTAGGCTCCAATAAAATAGCGCAGCCGACAATACCAAAGTGTCGTTATCGTTTAAGAGGGTTATTTTTAACTGTGTGTTCCCAATATCAATTCATCTGAAACGCTGGTCGACATTTGCTGAAGGCGATTAGGACTCAGAGGGTTGAGGGTTCGCTTCCCGGACGAGTCTCAACCAGAAAATAAATGGTTTTAACTAGAAAACGTTAAAAGTAAGCAAGTGCTATCACAATGAAATCAAAATAATTATTTATATTTCCATCGAATAGAGCTCATCTGGGTGTCTGTTTTGGTTTACGGTGCCAACCTTTACGATATCATCATTATTCACATCGATAAATCACAATAAACATATAGTTTCTTCCAAATACCAAAGTACATGTAGGTCTGTGAACCCACGCCAGATACCTTAACTGTAGCGTTAATATTAGATGATATTCGTAATGAGATGTAGAATTACTAGCGTTACCGTGCAAATTTTTAATCTAAAATTTGTCAACTGTCCACATTTATTATAAATGTGTTTGTATTCAATACCAAATAGGAATTGTGAAATATTACAAAACCTTACTGGTAATTCAAGCGTATACAGTTCTGTAATTCCTCTTTCTTTAACTACATGTACGCCAAGAGGATTGTTCGTTAATAGAATGGTCAGCAGTATGAGCTTTTGTAAAGAATTAGTGCTGCTAACACAGTCGCTCTCTAAGTAATGGATTGTGCCTTATCACTAATAATTATTCCAGTTGGATTTACCAATGATGGATTATCCGGGCCCGGGGGGGGGGGGGGGGG
>JAVFBW010142297.1:0-12843 GCA_034783835.1 Mopalia ciliata | reverse complement strand
CCCCCCCCCCCCCCCCCCCCCCGCCGCGGATGCTCAGAAAATGAGGAAACCCGTAGAGGCAATCTCACCTAAGTTTTTTCCGTCATTTTGATTAATCGATTATGATCGATCTTAATTGGTACAGTTTTAAAGAGAAAAAGAAAGTGAAGACAAGAGCCACAAGTCTTACATAAACATTTTGTAGTTAAAAAGTCTAATGGTCACATAAGTCATCCTGATGGGACAAGGATGTGCTATGATTCTACATAAGTAAGTACTAGCATTGATTTAAATATTATTACTAAAGAATTATCATTTATATACCTGTGCAGTTTCGGAGCTTTTTAAGTTCTTCGAAAACAATGTTGATATGACTATTCAAAGAACAACACAACTCATCGAAGAGAGCATTACTACGGAATCTTGGACAAAAGAACACAGTACTAACTTTTATTTTGGTACCATGTAAAAACTTTATTTTTGTTGCAGTCTTGTCAAATTTGTAGTCAAAGAGTCTAAGGGTCACATCGGTCACTCTGATGAGACAAGGATGTGAAGGGATTCTACATAACTACTGCTAGAAGAATTAACATTTTTATTTCGGTGCAATTTGGAAAGTTTTTAAGTTTTCCGAAAACAGTCTTGATATAACTTTGCAAAGAACAACACAACTCTACTGACAAGAGTATTGCTACGAAGTCTTGGACAAAAGAGCGCAGTACTGACTTTCATTTTGGTAGCATTGTAAAGTTCAGGTCAGAAGCTCCGAAAATGAGGAAGACCGTAGAGACAATCTCAGATTTACGTCATTTTCATCAATTAATTATGACTGATCTTAATTGGTACAGTTTTTAAAGAGAAAAAGAAAAAAATGCAGATAAGAGCCACAAGTCTTACACAAATTTTTATTGGTCAAACAATCTTAGGGACACATCAGTCACTCTGGTGGTGGAAAGGATGTACAGGGATTCTACACTAATGATACTAGGATTGATGTACATAATTACGGCTAATGAATTATAATGTTTTTATCGGTACAAATTTTTTAGGTTTCGAAATTTTTCGAAAGGATTCTTGATATGCCTTTAAATGAACAATACAACATTATTGAAACGACAATTGCTTGGAATCTTGAACAAAAAAGTCAGTACTCTTTTGTTCAAGATTCCAAGCAATTGTCGTTTCAATAATGTTGTATTGTTCTTTTAAAGGCATATCAAGAATCCTTTCGAAAAATTTCGAAACCTCAAAAATTTGTACCGATATAAACATTATAATTCATTAGCCGTAATTATGTACATCAATCCTAGTATCATTAGTGTAGAATCCCTGTACATCTTTAAAGTCTAAATGCTTTAACTATATTTATGTGGTAGCCATTTAAAATTGTAAACATAAAAATCTAAGAAAAGAGCGAGGGCCCAGGGCCGCCTAGGCCCTGGAAGCTCTAAGAATAAGGAAAGGCACAGGGGCAAAAATAGACTGATTTTGAAAATATATTCTGAGCGAGGACGTTGATAAGATCGATTTTTTATTATTATTATTATTTTTTTAATAAACGTTGACTAGATTATCAAGATGACTATTGTATTATGCAAAAGTGTTTTGTCAAGGAAATGCATCGGATGAGAATCGTTTCCATATATACTTTATAACGAGTTTTGGATTTCCCTAAATATGTAGCTTTTGTTCGTGCTTTTCTTAAATCTCGCTAACAGTCCGCTTGCAGTCTATCGTAGGCCCTTATGCCTGCACCACAATTAATAATTTTATATATTGCTATGCCAAACTTTTCAATCACATATGCAGAAAAAAACTATCGCACACAACTTCATACATAACTAGTACAGAATAGCAATTTTATCATGCTCATATTTTTGTTGTCATTTATTTATTTATTTATTTTTACTTTTTCATCTGGCACATGTAAAAGGGTTACAAGAAGCTGACCAAACAACAAGCTGTGCTGCGTTATTAGCTGTTTTGTTCAAGTATATATGTATTGAGATCCTGGCCAATCAACAAACAATGTATGGTCTACTCATACAATCAACTTTATAGTTTTATAGTTAACTCAACTTTGTTGTACAACTTTCAATATAATATCTAATGCTTGAATTAAGAAGCTAAGTATGTCAATATATGACGTTAACCGCGACTCGGTCCGGTAATCCTCTAATAACTTAGTCATGATTAACATAAACTCCGACTTGTCTGACTGCCACATTACCTGACTGCCACATTACCGTGTATAAACAACTATATTCTCCAGATCAATTGACAAACCTCGCACCTCAGGTTGTTCAAAACCTGTGAAGTTGACGAAAAATTATATACGGTACATCTTGATATTCCGCAGCTAAATTTGCTACTGAGTTTGAGGCTCAGTAGCCTCCAATTACAACATGTAATTGGACCGTGATGTTCCACGCGGCTACTGGACTATTTAAGGTTGCAATTGATATACCAAGTGTATCACAGCGTTCAGATTACAAAATATTATTAAACAGTAGTTTATTGAACACATAAAAGTCGGTAATTGTATAAACTTAAAATTACACGGTTATATCGCTCAAACTCTGTATCTGTGGATAAGGCTACATAGACGATCAGAGATACATAAGGCTGAATCTACGGCTAAATCTGTTTTTATAGCTTTTGAGAAAAGGAGGCATGTTCCTCGAGAGTTGCCAGAATATGGTGTACTTTAAGACATCCAGTTTAAGTTAAGCCGTTTCTAGTATAAATCTTCATACAGATAGATATACTATATAACAATGACTTTATCTTAGGCATGACGTCAGTTGTGCGACGTATCAATGGAAAGTGTTACATATTTCAAACTTGTGTTCGTTTCATGATCAAAGATTTTTAATAACATGCAGATAATAATAACTATCACAAGGCAATAATGTAAATTTTTGTTACAAATTGATCAAAAATCTTTATGTCTAAAATTTATTAGGCATTGCAAGTAGATTGGCTTGTGTTTTTGGCTCCTTGTATCCCTCCAAGGAAGGTCTAAATCATAGAATTTCAGTCAAATGCTTAACATCATATAACATCAGCATATCCACTGACACGTGCCATCTCATATCTGATGTCACATTGTGTGGTATTTACACTAATTAGGTTATAATTAAAGAGGCATTGCGTGTTCATGGCCGTAGGCTTCTTGTGTGATTAACAAATTAACTGGTAACATGACGTATGAGACGTGGGTAACTCACGATCATATCATTGCTGAACCTCAATAACTGTTAGGGAAATAACTAGGCACGCTTAAATATTGGTCCTTAAGCTGTGAGAGATAACATGAATGATTTCTTGAGAAATCTTATCTATAAGCAGATAACGAAGAAGTGGAAGAAGTTTTGGAAGAAGTTTACATTTCATTTCTGACCCACAAAGTTAGGCCTACTTGTCATTTATGACTATCTATAGTTCACAACATCGTGCGCTCTGATTACTTACGGTTAGACAACCTTACTGCATTAAATAGTTGCAATGTTTTTATCGATAATGCTTCTATTTAATGCATTAAAATATAACTTAAGTCCTATATTTTTATTTAGCCGAATCAAATACCGGCCCTTGTGAAATTAGTCCACAGTTCTGATAAATAAGACAGGGTTGTAGGTCGTCACGAATCAAATTACACTTTTTTAGGGTTAATTCGTTGTGATTTAAATTCATGGCGTTTAATTAATCAGACAATAATGCAAACTTTATATAGTAATCTTTTATAATAAATAAAAACAAAAACAGTTCCCTGTTACTTCCGTGTTGCTCTGTAGTTTTATGTCGTATGACTAAAAGGGAAGTCATAGAAATTACATTAAGGTGCACTACTGGCTTTATTATCGTTTATTCTAGGCAAAACATCACGTGACGTTTAAGATGACATTGCCTGACTGCCTATGCATGACAAGTAACGCGAGAAAGTATGAGAAAAGCCAATCGTGCACCTAACTCAGAAATTAGCACTGGGGAGACATTTCGCCATTTACCCCTCGGTCAATACTTGGCCTAAGGGGTATTGTTGTGTACACCCGCCACAGTGAATCAACACCAGCAAAAGTTCTTGATTCAAACTTCAAACACATTTGGTAAACTGTCAAAAGGAGCATGCTTAGAACTTTCATCTGTGACAATAGCATCTGGACCAGCTGGTCCCGTAACCCAATCAGACATGGTCGTCCCAGAAGAAAGCGTCAGAGTATTTTGATGTCGGATTTGTACATCAAAGAGAGTTCGATGTCGCTGGTGAACGGAATATAAACCATGACGGCGCTTTTATCAAATCTCATTATTATTTGCAATAATGTACAGTTTTGTTTCTTAGTTTATAATTTAAATGTTCGACGTTCATTATATTATTATACTTATATGACGGCGTGGCAGCTCACTGGCAACCCACAGTGACAAATCAGGACAATCACTCGATGACCACCAGGGTCAAAATATGTCAATAATTGTACTGTCAATTATTTTGCTTAAGATTATTTTTAAAAATTATTTTATACGAGATAACGTTTTAAAAAAACATTGGGTGATGTAGGGGGTTGTCAAAATACCACCATGCATCAGTCTGACAAAACATGTTTGTATACCTTATCAAAGAATCACATGAGTAACGTTTAATTCCCTTCAGAAGCAGAAGATTTCCGTTTGTTCCGCTTTCAATTTTGTTTGCTTAGTAGAAGTTGTATGCGTTGTTAAACAATTACCGTTTCCGCTATTTCCAAGATGCTGTACACGGGACATTATACCAAACGTGCCCCCAAGTCCTATGCAGAAGTTGAATTGTCTATGCTATGTTTGACTTGGAACTCACTTCATGTGGTACCTCGCGTGGGGTTCGAGGGAGCTTCATGTTGCCCTAGTGCTATAAAAGCTAAAGGGGAACATGAAGCCGATGTGTTTGTGCTGTAGGCCTATACATTGCTCCTGTCGTTGCCCTGTATTTGTGCCATCTTGTCTTTGTTTGTTGTCAGTGGTGTCGTGTCCAGGAGATGGTTGAGGAGGCTGTAGCTCCTCTCTGTGTCGATTGTCGAAGTCCAGCCCTTGTCAGGGGGGGGGGATAAGACTTTTGCGTAATGTCCTGGTGGTACATTGTCCGGGGTCAAAAGGCTTGAGGGGGATTTGTGTACCCAAGTATTTTTGTACAGGATTTACACTCACACACACTGTTTAAAGTACCATTTCAAAAGATACTTAATGAAACAATCGGGAAACACCGTAATTGCACTTTTCATACCACGCCTTTAGCTATAACGGTGCATGATATGTGCAGCTTTTACCCTTTATTTTCTTGTTTGTTAAAATTTTGTATCTTATGGAATTCCAACCTAAAATTGTGTGCCTATTTGTGTAATTTTGAAAGCTGTATGGGAGGGTCATTGAATGGTGACGGCTGTCCGACAAGGGGGATGTTGTACTCACATGTTTGATCAAGCACATATTTGGGTGTCGATTTTTAGGCGTATGGCGGGCCCTTTCCTGCAGAGAACTTTTATGACAGGTACCATTCAACCCTCTGTAAAACAGGCATTTTTGATCAAAATTATCGGTGCATGTTGACCTTTAGATACTTCTATATCTAAATATCTAAATATCTTATATCCTCTCACGCTCTAGTGACGGGCCGTTGGAGCAAAACAGTTTAACGTTGTAATTTACCATTGGTGGATTCGCAAATGCCGAACAAATTCTATATCAATTCTCAATAACCTTGGAAAGTCCCTCCGATGTGACGAAGCCCCAAGCGTTTTCCAAAGCACTATCTCTCTATCAGCATAACAATTCATGTGGAACCAGTTAGTTTGTAACAATCAAGTTTAGAATTAACACCCTTCAATGGGTTTTTTACATGCCTGATATCCAACTTAAGAATGTATAAAATGTATACAACGAAATGTATAAAATGTTTAAACTCTTTCGTTTTTTCTGAAATCATATCTTATAATCCTTAAATGAGAGTAAAAATAAGATACTAGTATTTAAAAAACAAACGGATTTCAGCAAATAAGGCACTGGATGGTTTTCTTTACCCATAGGACTGACTTTTCAATTTAATTTGTATTAACTCTAGACCCCATAGGGGTAACATAGATACATACTGACTCTACCATGAGTCAAACTTTTAAAAATTAATAATTAAAATTAAGTACGAGGTATAAACTGATTGATCCTAAACTGTTTACTTGTAAATAAGTATTGTAAATAAGCATTGTAATTAAATATATGTAATATAAACCTTATGAACATTTGGGAATTGTTATAACCTAAGCGGAGCTGAATCGAGTCGAATTTTTAGAGTGTCATGTTCGTTATGACTGATTTGTAGGCAGAGAAGAACTAACGTGAGCTGTCATCCATACGAGTTTCATATAATACGACTGACCAGTAGTATGTTAGATACATTCTGCTGAAGCTATGTTACTGAAGTGTGACGTGGAATAAATGAGATCAGTAAACGACATAGATGCATGAAAAGTGCGTTACGTGGCGTGGGTAGTTTTGTACATGCTTACTAAATTACGCTCTGTTCCGATCAAAACCCAGCTGAGCATCGCTTCTTGGATACTGTGATTGACTCGGTAAGATTTGCTTTTGTTGACTAGATACTAACCTTTTATCTATGAATTAATATACGTACTCGCACTGCGCCACGATTTATCTTTGAATGTGTATAGAATGTTGATAAACAGTTTATATATGCTGATATCATAAAATAGAATAAACTGCATTTAACCTCGGTTTAAAACGATTAACATTAGCTCATGTAGAAGCTATTATCACCGACTATAATGTGTTTTAGACGGATGTATTGCATAGTCTGGAGACTATTTGATAGATATATGGTTATGCCCATGGAACAGTAAAGCGCAAAGAGGACAACGTATAAATTTCAAGATCAAATGTATCTTTAACTTTGGGAATATATAATACAATTCGGATTCGCTTCACAGTACCTAGCTTTGGTGGCAGACGGGTTGTTACTCATTCTCCTCAACGGATCTCTGAAATACTTATTTGTAGGCTGATTTATTCATAACCCCTGCTAAATATTTTGTTAGCTACATTTTTAACAACATTTTATACACCATATATATGGTCATTACCTTCTCTTGGGGTGTCTGTAGGTTACCCATAACACAAACTAGATTAAGGTTTATTAAGAAACCTTGTCTCTGGGAGTTATCTAGAACATAAGATGATTCTTCGATTTTAATTGATCTATATCCCTGTGCTTTAAGATTGCTTTTAGAAATATATTCTATGTATTTCTAATGCAGTATTGCATATGCACCCGCTTTCATCAGCATTCGTAAATGTTTTTATATGAAAGACACATATAAAATACATTCGAAATGGCGAGTTAACGTCACCAATGCGTGTTATCGACTTTTCCCAAACAAAATACCGTGAGTTAGCAAACATTTTGCATGTGAAGCAGATTTACCTCATACACCAGTAACCGTGTATATAATTCTTATATCAAATCGTAATTGTCCCCAGTTGTCACAGTTTAAAAAGGCAATTTGATTTCTTAATATATCTCTCATGTTTATTAATACAATGTGGTATAAACATATATATCAATATATATAAATGTGTGTGGACACGCAACCGACTTAAATCTAAATTTAGATGTTGTTGCTTATATCTGACCAAATCCTTCACATAACGACGTTAAATGGTTTATCTAGACTGACCAATCAGAGAGCTGCTTGCTTAAACTTGGCGATAACAAGCCTATCGACAAAATGTGTTATGTATGACCAATGGAAACAATGTACTTGTAGGGTCTGGAGCATCTTCTCTAGCCAAGGGTTACTATTTCGAGCTTCTCTGCATTTGAACCCTTGGCGGATAACTCAGGTATAATGAGTCTCGGCCAAGCAATTCATTGGATGCTTAGGATATTCTACGCATCCAATCAGATGTTGTGCTATTAGAAGACTTGGCTAGTGAATTTGGGGGCGGATGTGACTGTAAACCGAGGGAGTTAGCTAGAACCATGATCGTTTTATCCGCCAGATGGCGTAACTAAAACTCTCATTGTACATTAATTATCTGCCAAGGGTTCAAATGCAGAGTAGCTCGGAATAGTAACCCTTAATTGGCTAGAGAAGATGGGTCTGGAGTTGTGTGCGGTGGTTTTGTTGTTTGTGACTGGAACATAACATAGCCCAATACCTAAGAAAAATTTTGCAAAGAATATTTAAATTCTTCAGTGTGGTGAAGGCATATTTTATCATAGCACTTTTAACGGGATTTAAAATGACAAAAGTCTCAAATATATCCTCGACATATATATGTTAAACCTAAACTGTCCTCGCTACATAAAGGCAAATCCTATATACTATATAGCCTACACGCCACATGGTAAAAAGTGTAGTACAGTATAGTATAACCGCGTATAGTATAGTATCGTATAGCATGGTATAGTATAGAATATTATAATATAGTATAGTAGGGTGACGAAACTTTGAATACCGACTATTCAGCTTTCGGTTGTATTCTGATGAGATTTTTAAAAACGATCTTTTTTATTCATTGTCAACATTAATCAAAGTTTCAATCATTTTAAGGCATGGCTAAAAGATAAGTAAAAGCTTCAGGTCTCACGTTTCCCTATGTTTACGATTCAGGGATTGGTATCAAATCACGCGGTATATGGTGATATACATTAGTGGGCGAGCCTTCTGTGTTATTTCCGATAATATAACCACCTTTCGCACCAATTTAAAATCGCCTGCGACACCCAAATAAAAATACGTCTCTTGTCATTAATGTTAGTATCAATGATTTCTTGTCCGAAATAAACAAAGTGGAAGCGTATGATACATAATCGACCATGGATAGTTCACTTATTATTATTTGTGTAGAACATTTCAAACCAATATATAAACAAGAGCGAAATCCGGGAAATACTCAGTTTTCTCCGTCTGGTCGACACTTCCTGACCGATGCCTGTATACAATGACTTACAATCATTAAAAGGCCCCTAAAACAGTCTTTTCCAGCCTCGCTATGCCGAATGCGGGTGATATTGACTCGATACAGGTTGTAGGCCAACACTCTCAAAGTTTGTGCATGAATCATATACTGGTACTTCTTTCTCTTCCTCCTCTAGGGGGCTCCGATAAATCTGAAGTTCTTCTCGTTCACCACGTGGTAGTTATTAACGGGAAGTGAACTAAATGTCACCAAGCCCATACAAAAATAAACAATACATCACGAAGCATCCCAAATTCGTTAAGCGGTATCTAGACCATGCTTTCGGTCGAAACCTCTCTAAACACCCGTAAAAATGGTGAGTATTTCAAGAGCACTAGTTGTCGTATTGTGGGAGCTTTAGCTGGTATTGTCTAGTATACACAGCAACAGGCTATATTAAAACATACCTGTGTAGAGTCCATGACAACTCGAGCTTGAGATCTATTTCTGTTAAAAAAGGCAGAATGGTAATATCAGATCTTTTCATTCCTTCTTTTTAATATTTAATACGATTTACCAGTAACTATCACATGTGTCTGATAACTACATATGGCAGAGAAACTTGGCCGCAGTTTTATATATTGATTGATAGATAGGATCTACACATGGACAGATCCGGCTGCCTGCAACTGAATATTATGGAACCCTCAATATTTATTCATGTTGGTGTTCTCCAGACAGAACTGTCATTGTAAACAAATAAAACAACTTATAGCCGTTAATAATTAATGGCCTGACAATAAACTTAAATGTTTAAAGGCTACAAGGAAAACTATGGACAAAGCAAGTTATATTAAAGCTCTGTCGGTTCGCTGGAGATTCCGGTATTCTGATGTTCTTTTAAACGATCTTTTGTGACGTGTTCCCTTGTCAATTTAAGCCATTTTTTTAACCATAAAGTGGTGTGAACAAAATAACAAAAATGAGTATTTTCTGTTCTGTATTTTTTTTTATGGAATTTTTTTCTTAAATCTTCAAATGCACAAGCTTATGAGCGGATAAACTTAAGCTGAATAGCATATTAGCTTTCAAATTCTGCTGGATAAATTTTTTTGTGTTTTTTTCACACTGAGAAAAGAGCTGTTGAAAAGGCAGGCAGTTGATGTCGCAATTTTCTACTCGTTAATATGTTGCGGCGAGTATGGTGTGACATGAGTTGGGCTTGTTGCTCTTCTCTCCTAGGAGGTAGATATTATATCACATGGAAATTCTCGGACTATAAAGATGGCTTTAATGTTATTGTTCTTCTAAATTAAATTTCAAATACATAAATGTACAAATTAACAGTATTGAGTATTTTTTAAGAAAAATAATCAATATAAATATTAATGTAAATTGAGCCCTTCTAAATGCGGATCTAAAATTAGAAACAAAAACTTGTGGTATTTGAATATCACTGAAAATTAACTATATTTTATTTTCAACAAAAAAAATCATTCCCGGAATGAAATATATAATATCAACTTACAATGGCATTTCGTTGGCCGTCAATCTCCTTTACGTCAAATCTACTATTTTATATTAGACATTTAATATTCCTAAATCAACAAGTAATTTGGAATGGAAGTCTTTCTTTGAACTATTTATATAGATCGTTTCCGACCAGATAAATTAATACATTTTGCAGTATGAACTATTAACGTGCTCACATCAATTGTTAAGAACTTTTTACCGCTGTCATATGTATGACTCGAATAAGATCACAAACTGTAGTAGGCCTACATAGACAACAGCATTTAAACAAAATATAATTAAACCAGCTGTCATTTTAATTTAATCCATATTGATTTGTGATGTGGGTTTAAAAACATCAATTAGAAAACTGACTTTGTTCTTCTCTATCAGCTTTGGCTCGACAGTATAATGCGTATCTTATAATAGACTATACAGTATATCTGGACTGCTGACCTATCTTATTGTGTTGTTTCTTACAACTTGTCTAACTTTGCAAAAAAATCTATAGTTCTCAGTGGGACTTATTCCGAACTGAAGCAATTTACTCTTCTCAAAACATTCAGGAAGACAGTGTTCAGAACACAGCCTACTATTTCTGATGGGAGTGAACCGTTTCCGTTTTACATTCTTGATCCTTTGTTTTAAAACAAGCAGCCATTTCACAAAAATCTGTGTTACGTAATTCCATCGGACTGCTTTTGATCAGGGTTACATGTGAAATTTGTACATCCAAAGGCCGCACAATGAGGCATTTTGATTCTGTATGGACGATGTTTACATAAATATAATGGAAATTGGACAAAAACGATCATTAACAGTCATATTTAGGGACAGTCTAGAGTTACGCTTGCAATTCTAAATGGTGCAATTGTCAAATAATCGGCCCAACTCACGTCATCACGGAAACCTACAAACCCATTCGGAGAAGTTCGGGTGGTTTCTCCAAAGGGAAAGCGACAAGATGTCTGCGCCCTGAGAAATCTTGGGGCGAGGTATTAATCTTCAAATTTGACAAATTATTTAAATATGAAATCCTAGAAAATATCTGTTCAGTGGGTTATAAAGCAAATTTTATCATTTTCTTTTCCAGTTGTCGTTTGATAGGCTTCGGGAGCCCATCGCTTTAAGACTAAACAAACTGAATGGTATATGTTTCTCAAACTTAATTCGATTCATGGGCAGCGGCTCGCCTATACTTATTGCAATGACATGCGGTAAGTGTGTGTAGAGAGGAAGAAACTATTCTTGAGCCTTATTAGAAGAAAAGTCTTCTCCGACGGTGATTATGAACTAATTCTTTCAACATGAGCCTTTCACTGGAACTTGCTTTTTATTCAGCTTGTTCAATGTTTTCAGCTTTTGGTATGGCTTAGGCCTTCGCGTATTGTGGTTTTATTTCTCTTAATTATATGGCAGTTAATGTTACATTAATTATACTGCATCACATATACCTACTTGTATGGATATAATATATATATAATTATATGCATATATAAACCATCATAAACGCCCATATTATGATAAAATTAATAGTGTTTGGTGTTGTGTCCGAGTAAGTAGGTTTAATTCTTCCTTTTCTTCACTTAAGGACTCTACCGCTAGTCAGGAGTACAAAATGCTACTCTTATCTTTTCGTGGCTTTTACGGATATTTCCAAAGAATAATTATATTAACATCATATATAATTAGAAAGCGGAGGACTTCAAGATTCTAAATAAAATATCATGTTATGATTCATTTTATTTTACAGTCGAAACACTTACAATGGGACCTTTCACTGTTCGTCATTGTACACTAAGTGACATATGTATGCAGTATATATTGGGCTATTTCCATTTGGCATACTCAAATTGAGAGGTGATTGTCTGCGCTTGTGCGATTGTCTGATGGCTTTAGAAGTAACATTGACAGACTGATGACACTGGTATTTCTATCACCTGCTGTTATTGCTACTTCATTCGGTACATTGCCTCGACATGTTACCGACATCACCCCATATCAGGCCACTAAACTGTCAGGAATAAATTAACACATCTTATCTTATTACAAATCGATATGTGCAAATCTATCATATCGTAATGTGATGCTTTTATATGGTAATGATATATATAGAGAGCACGATACAACTGCTTAGCTTGTGCCAATACCTCTTGATGTATGCTGCTGCACTAAATGAATAAAACATATCGGAATACAGACTTGGCAAATATGTCGCGTGGTTAGTATTCACACCTGTTTCTAGCAATGTTTAAGACGAGTCAATGTCAGGACGAATTCCACAATCATACTAACTAACCGTTGAGAAACTGTACTGAGACATACTTTAAAATGATATAAAATATTTCTATTCCGATCGAGTTGATCTGATTTTCTTCTCTTTCATAGGTTTTCAAACGAAGA
>JAVFBW010142286.1:0-12843 GCA_034783835.1 Mopalia ciliata | reverse complement strand
ACCCCCCCTCCCCCCCCCCCCCCCCCAAAAAAAAAAAAAAAAATGCAGTGAAAGTGTACTATATTGCAATTCTTCAAACATTTTGCATTACTTACATGTTATGAAATTCATTATCTGTGGGCAACTTTCCTACCCAAAATCTTCAGGTTTAGTGCAGTTGAATTGATATATACCACCTGAGTAATCCATACAAAGAAGTTAGTCCATACCTCTCTATGCCTTTAAAGCCCATGTATTTGAGTCAAACGTCAAAGGCTTTCAGGAGAAAATAGCTTCTTTTTGCCTTAAATACAGCTATCTAAGCTAACGAACAGCAGGCAAATGTCTATTAAAGCATCTTTGCTTTTGGGTTTTGCCTCCAGAGGACAACAAAAAGTAAATATTAATGTTTCAAATCTAAATAAATAATTATTAGTTCTCGACAGAAGTTTATGTCTTTTGTAAAAAACACCATTGTAAATAGTTTTGCAGTCTTAATGTTTTCTCTGATTACTATTCTACAATATTCATGAATTTCTTTGATCCATTGGGTTGTCTTAAAATACAGGTATACTTTCCCTAATAAAGTCCTAATTGCAATTTAAGGATGAATGCTTAATTTATTAATCTACATGTACCTCTTGTGAAAACTGAATGAGTTCTTCCTCATGCAGGAGTACTATCAAAAATCTATAAAGGTTTCAATGCAATTTAGGCGGGTGGCTGGAGGAAGCTTCATGCTGCCCTGGTGCTTTCAGAGCTAAAGGGGAACAGGAAGCCAATGTGTTTATGGTGTCTGTATCGTGTTCTGTTGTTGTCATCCTATGTTTGTCCTGTCTTGTCTTTGTTTGTTGCCAGTGGTGTCGAGAGTGGTTTCCTTCACCCATTGTGCTGGCACGTCGTCATATAAGTGAAATACCCTTGAGTACGATGTTAAAATCCACTCAAACAAACAAACAAACCAATGCAATTTAGGGTGATTAGCCGTCTCTTTTATTATTCATGATCAGACGTAAATGTAAAGTTCTGTAGAGTGGTTTTATCAAATAAACACTCATTATAGTTCATGAAGCTTTGTTTGGTTTATTCATCAATTAGACAATGATAGATTGGGGTGTTTCAGGATGCTTATGTTTAGTTCATTACCTTAATATCTGTGGACTACAATGATAAATAGGGACTGCGACCATTGTTTAACGGTTATTCAGTGTGCTTTCTAAAGCCTACTTCCATACACAGTTCAAGGGATCTAGTCCCTATGTCGACTCTCAGGTATATGAGAGAGTCACAAGATGTGGCTCCGGCAATCGCGGGGGTGATTTTTACTAGGTTTCCTTACAGTTTTCCATCATAATGGGGCAAGGAACAGTGTGAAGTGTACAAGCTGGCGTCCTATAAGTGAAATATCCTTGAATATGACGTTAAACCCCAATCAAACAAACAAACCAAAGATACTAATAAAACTCGGAAAAATTTAGTTCTTGCTAAGCTAGAAAATAATGTTTCTCCACTGACATCTGACATTAGTATGACTGTTCTCATGACAAACTACGCGTAGCCACAGAACTGTTCATATTCAAGATCTTTCTAAATCATAATGGCCAATTTTGGCTGTCAGTTATAATAAGCTGTAAGTGGAATTCAAATTGTGCTAATTTTGTTCTCAGAAAAGTTTCCACATAGAACATTAAAAAGTCAAATGTGTTTTCAGCATTTCTGGAAAATATTGTACTATATCTCATCTGATTTGAAAACCCCTCTGTGAAATATGCAAAAAAAGTTTATGCTTTTAATCCTATAATCCCCAATGTTATCATTCTTCTCATTTTGTAGTGTTGTTTTTCAAAAGAGTCGCTCTTGCACTTTAAGTTCCTCATTGATGATGGTGACCTGACATATAAATATATAATGGAATATGGCTAGTAAACAGATTTTAATAAGAGGATTAGATCCCAGGTGTATAATGGTAGATTTGTGATCCTAATTAATGCAACTCTTTCTGCTTTGATAAGATGAAGGGACTTACAGACATTTAGCTTAAGCATGTCATCAATATTTATAATTTATAATGACATGACATTGTCACGGACACAACAAAACTGAATATTTGGGATCAAGCAACAGTACCCATAAACCTCTGGTTAATCAGCCACTTCATATTTTGGTTGACACAAGGTTAAACCCCCCAATGAAACAAGCAAACAAACATATTTTGTTACCAAATTGATAGGCCACAGGAAGTAGACCAGGATGTGATTTCTTTGATACCCTTTATGTTGGACAATGGTAATTTTTCACCTGGAAATGACATTGCACACAAAGGGGAATGTATCAAATGACGCATGGGAAAGTTCATTAGAAAAATGAGCACACTTTATACTAAGGATTTCATAGGAGGCTCTGGAACGTCCTGCTAGACATTGACTTAATTGTAACACTATGGATCTGTCAACTGTGATAGTTTAGCTCTTCTTTTGGGTTGTGGTTCGTTTACAGCCTGGATCATTCCAGGAGTTTCTCACTGGATGTCTCTGATTTCAATCCACTTTGATCTATGGTCATTATCCAATACATTAATCTTTCTTGATACGACTCATGAGTTAGGCACAAGGAGTGTAAGTTCATCACCAAGAAACAGCCTTGTACATGTTTTCTTAGATTACTTTCCGTATGACTGTTTGTCATTGTCAAGCCATGGTAACTATGTTCGCCAAATTCACAGAGCTGCATAAGGAAACCCATTTCCCAACCACTAGGTTCCTTTCCCACAAAAAGCAGTTGCCCAAGTCTATTGAGTAAAAGTAATTTTTTTAATTCTTCAGTGACGTTCCACTGTTTTTATGTGGTCAAAGCATTGGTCTGCTGTGCTCTTTCTCATGAATAAAAAGCTGAACAAGTTTAAATTCTGTTTGAAACATACGGGGCTAGTTGCTCGAAGAACAATTTAATTTAAACACCCTATTAGATGACATCATGCCATGTTTTAGGTTTATCTCTCTGATCCGGTATTAGCAATTTAATCTGGTGTTATCGACTAATTCTCTTTCCAGCATCTGGCCCCAGAAGATTATCAGTACACCCTTAAAGCCATTTTGGATCATGGTAACCTTGATATTTCGGTCAATCCGTTGATGGATGTCTCTGTGATAGTCTTGTTATTAGATTGTCAGCATCACAAGTCTCGGAAAATAATTTAATCCAGTGGTTGACCTGATTTATTTTCATGTCCTGAAAATGATAAAAATAAAGCCAGAATATCGACATTCTTTATTGCTTTATAAGACAATTTGTTGTTTTTGGTCTTATAGTCACTTTTCTGTACTGGATCTGCACTTAAGTTGCACTCGGCTGTTGTGGAATGATATATTTGTATATCTGTTGAAGCAGAGATGCTCTAAGAATAAGATCCAGGAAAAGCTTATTCTTTTTAAAGCTCAGTCACTTAGATGGCTTCCAACATTTTGAAATCCATATCCCTTCAAGATAAATATTAAATGTTCAAAAATAACATTAAAAAAAATATCAAACTCAAGAAAATGAGTAAGCTAAAAAAACAGTCCTATTACAGAGATTGACAGATGTGAGTGTTAAATTGATATGTAAAAGAAGAAGCATCAGAAAAAAAACTTTTATTATCTGCAAACAAGGTAAATCAGAATGTTTAGACTGGACGCAATGAACTTGAACAAACGCAAAAAAACTTAAAGTAAAAAATTGTCTTATTTCTGAATTTTGCCCTTTTTTTGGTTGTTGTCCAGAACATGCCATTGTAGCTATCTAAAAGAAATGTTGGCATGAAACACCAACTAATCATTCACCTCATTGACTTATGGCCGCGAAATCCATCATGGGAAGAGGCCCTAAAAGCACAATTTCAACAACTACTGTTTTGTATGAAGTGATATCAAGTTAAGACAGTGTTGATAATCTGCAAACAAGCTGCCTTTCGTCTGAAAGAAGAACGTGTCCGATTGCCATTGGATAAATATTACTTGTGATACCTTGTTGATATTTAATGAGTTTCCAGGTGTCTTTTATCATTTCTTATTTGTCCTCCACCCCTTCCATATCTTCGCCTATTCCCCATATGTTGACACTCAATGATGGCACATATATCAGCTATCCACTGTTCAATATTTATTGAACTGTGAATAGCTGATGAAAATGCAGCCTTTCAAAAATAAAAACCTCTCTATGGTAAGTTTGCGTTGTTTATTAATAGCTAGTTATTTACATGGGTCAATTCCTACTGTGTTTATTGAATTATATATATCTGTTTATGTCAAACTGTCTTTACTTCACACTGGAGGAAAATCACCATCATAAAAGTAAAATATCCTCGAACACAGTCGTCACCAGTAGGTTGATTTTAAGTCAGATTTTTTTTCTTTACTTTTTCTTTTTTTTTAAATCTTTTTTTAAATTTCATTTCTTGTGTCCTCTCTCATTAACTGCTCAGCAATAAGGGTTTGTAGATTTAAAAACAAAATTATACAGATTGTCTTTTATTTTAGCTGACCTAATATTGGATATTTTCAATATTTAAACCTTGAAGATTCAATATCAAGACAAAAGTTTTGCAAGTGATTTGTTGATGACTTCACATTTAATGGCTGTGTTAGTGTGTCGTTTTACTGTTAGTTCACATATAACTGTCATCAAATAAAGTAATTCCTCGTTCAAACCCCTTACATTTAAAAAATGACATTAACAGTTTTTTTTAAATAAATAGCCCCAAAAGGGTGTGATCAGAATCCTAATTGATCAGTCATCTTTTTTATTAGAATGTTTATTCAGCACCAGCATGTTTTTAAATGAGCATTTTGACTGTGTGATTGGAATACTAATAGCACTGTTTTCGCGATGAAATATTCATTTTATTCCATTACCTTAGCTCTTTTTTCACCTCAGATATTGGGTAATTATATCTTTGGAATTGCACATTGGCTTTCCTGCAAGGTAGAAAAACAAGCATTCAACTGATCGCCTTTCCTTGCAAAATGGCATGTGCATTAATAGAAATAACTTCATTTTATGTGAAAAGTTGTCCAATTTATTATGTTAAGGAAACACTCAGAGACTTTGGTTATTACCAAGATACATAATGAATCTCTCATCAAAATAACAAAGTATCACCTTCAATAGAGATGAACAGTTTTAATATTAGCACTACAGCATCATTTGTTCTCTCAACATTGACTGGCACAGAAAATCTCTTATTTGACGAATCAAAACTGGTACGAGAGCTGCGTGAACAATCCTGTATTAGTTGATAGATCATCCATCTAAATTCCTATACCTCATTTCTAAACCATTCTTTGTGGATAAAACCTTCAGATTTATCCACAGTAGGAATTCCTCTGTAATAAATGGTTTTCACAAGAATGCTTCCGATAAACCTATTATATACAAATCCCCCATGGTTTGAAATCAACAGATCCCTGTGGTTTGTTTAATTAGACATCCTCTCTAAATGCCCAGACTAAATCCACAAAAATGGAAAATTTGGGTCAAGCTTTATAGGAAGCTTTGTGTGTGGTATATGGAAAGGATGTCATTTTATCCCCTCATTTAATGTACGTCTTTATTCTGTAACACGGAAATCCATCAACGGGGTATTGTTATATCAATCCCACTATCTCCTTTGTCTGCGATTGTGATCCAGTCGCAGGCTAAAAAATCACCATGAAGACTAATCAAACAATTTGAAAATGGAGAACTATTGTCAGTACTGAATCTATTATCTGTAAACTTTTTTTGTTTCTTATTCCTTATTGCTCAAGCAAATCAAGGTAATTTATTTGGAATGGATTGGGAAACTTGCCATATTGATAAGTCAACACCATCTGGGTTGTTCTTGAATTGAGATGAAGGCTTTGATTGACAAAATAGTCAATGACTGCAGAGATTTTAAGTCTTATTCAGAATATAAATAGTCTGATTTATATACACTGTTTAATACACAAACTGTGAAGAAAAGGAGGTTAGAAATTATGTTCCACATAAGAGATAAGCCTTTTGTAAAACATAACAAATAAGAATAACTTAAAATTTGATAAACAAAGTGTGGGTCCTGTCCTACTTTCATGTTCTAAATATGGATGGACATGAAATGAAAGACAATACTTGTATTTGGCTTCCTTGTCTGTGTGTGAACTGGATAATACACTGGTTAATATTTTTGGTCTGACAAATGTTAACTTTGTGTCCAGTGATATTTGAATTGATTCCGACTGCTGTGTTTTGCTACAAATTGAGCGTATTAAAGGAGTTGAATCAGATTTTGCTTGCCAATGGTTTTAAAATAGTAAAATTACAAGTGTGTAAAACACGTTACATGTGACAGTTCCTGTACTCTCAAGGGAACTAACCAGACACCTATTTGGATACCCTAAATCAGCTCAAATTTCGTCCATGACAAATCCTAACTTTTTTGCTTGTTGTGACAGTATTACAGCATGTTATTGAACAAATTTATGTTTTCTGACAAATGTTCGTGCTTTCTAATTGAAAAATTCATCTTCTGCCTCTCAGACACAATTTCCAAGTATTTTAAATGTACTTTTATGGACAAATGTAAGGTGATTTATGGTATTACACCATCAGGCTAACAGCTCAATTTATCCGCTTTTCTTCCTTGATGACGCTTTGTTTCTATACCGTAACATAAGTGTTGTTTATCTTCTTTTAATTGCCCCTGCCTGCATTTAATGTCTTTTTTCTAGGTTTGAGTACATCAATTGGCATATAACAGTGATAATTTGTTGAATTCTGCTTCTTGTTGATGCAATTGGGAATCATCAAATTTAGTTAACATGTCCTTTTGTCGACAATTATGTTCACACAGTTCCATTTATTATTGAAAACAAATTGCGCTGCCAAGTTTTCTTTCGGAAAGAAATGGTTGATTTAATTTTGGTTTTCATGGATTCCTTCTTACCTACCATTAGAGCATGGCTTTGCTGCATAATTTTTGTTTCAAGTAATGTTATTTATTGTGTTTTTTTTAGTTTTGTGTTGATCTACTTAAAGTATGACATAAGTTAACAAACAAAGAAATAATGCTTTGAACTTTGGAAGTTACTTTACCTGTGTGAGATATTCAAATATAAAACAATGTATTTATCAAATCTTACAACTTGAAAAAGACATTAATAATTCTACACCTTTACTCACCTTTCATTCATAATAACTTACACCAATCAAACAAAACAAAACATTCATAATAACTTACACCAATCAAACAAAACAAAACATTCATAATAACTTACACCAATCAAACAAACAAAACATTCATAATAACTTTTTGGGAATTATTGTGTTATTGCCCTTACAGTCCTCCAAGCAGACACATGCTTCGATTTACTTTTCACAGGTTCAAGTTCACCTTTCGACCATCAGGTATATGAGCGTGTCACATGTTGTGGCTCCGGCAATCGCGGGGGTGGTTTTTACGAGGTTTTCTCCCAGTTTTCCACTGTAATAAGGCTGTGTACAGTGTGAAGGGGACAATCCGTCGTCATATAACACCAATCAAACAAACCAAGCAAACACCTTGCCACACATAATAATGTACCCAACTTGGTAGTGGTGCCCCCTATGCGGAAATAAATTTCCCTTTTTATTCATGAAACTCCACTAAGGGGAACTATGTTTTTTTGTTTAAACTTTTGGGTCCGTGAATAGCAATTCTTTTGGGCTGAAAATAAAAAACTCCATGGCGTCTAATCTACCTTTTTGAAACCTTTTTGTTTAGGACTGGTTATCCTTTTTGAGGGTATCCCAATCAGTACAAAGCTTCGGCTAGAAATATACTCTACTGCATTAATTGATTCTGCCATGTATTTTCTCATGTTAGATTTGCTTGTCTGATCATAATGGATCTTTGAGAATTTCATTGGTAAGTGTTCTAAGGTTATTTATAAAAAAAAGATCTGATTAGTGCTGAAATTCCATGCCTTGTATAATAAAGGCTGAAACATTTCAACTTAATTTTTAAGAATTTTTATATTTCATTTAATTTTATACTTTGTCAGTTTTGATTACAAACTTTAACAGTCAGTTGTTTTTTGTAGATATACTGATTTTGAAATCTAAATACATGTATAAACTGGAACTAAAGAATTCCACAAGGAAACAATTAAATATCTTGAAGGAACTAATTAACAATCACTGAATCTTAAAATAAGCTTAGTATGTAATTAAGTAAGATTTTATTTATTTTTTCCTTCCTTGGTATTTGTCATGATAGTATTGATGTGGTTTTCAAACTTATTTATTGTCATTTGATTCTCCTGAGAGACATTCTATCCACATGTTATTGTCTATCGCTGAGACCATATGTGATCATTAATATTTATTATTCCATTTCCCAACTGAGGCTAATCTACAAGACCGTCAAAGCATACCAGGTGTATAAATGGTCAAACAATATAATATATATCATTGGAAAAAGTCGCTGACTATAATAAATATACACCCACAGGAAACCTGTCAGTATAGAAGGATTTGGCAATAAATATTGACCAATCAAACTATAAGTTAATCATCTTTGTGTTATAGAAAATAACATAGAATTTAGAAGACTAAGAAAGACAGTGGAAAAACAATACTGACATTGGAAAAATAACACATGTATATGGAATATGTACAATGTAAGTCAACTAATATTTTAAAAAATATATATTTATATTACCTTGTTTGAAAGTTGAAAAAGTATTACAGCAAATATATACAAGCTTGTGTATTTTTTTTAAACTGAAAAATGTGTCCTCTGCCTCCCAAACACAATTTCCAAGTTCGTAAAATAACTACCAAATTTATGGTTGAAGTTTTAGATGAATTATGGTAATACTGGAATTTAGAGAAGAAGATATGAATGTGAAGACCAATTTGACCATTGGAAGAATGAACCTGTTAATAAAATGCCATAAAATTAAAGACAAAATGAATATGAATTATCAATCAGGATTCCTACAATTGTTCTTTTGAGGTACAGAATCCATGAAACCAGATGAATTTAGATAAAGGAAGAAAAACATGAACTTGAGTTCCAATGTCCAAGCTAAATAATATCTATTATTCTTTTGAAGTAATGAAGACCTAGTCAGTATAATTCTTAATAGAGATCATTACAGATAATTGGAATTAATTATATTAGGGACTTAGATTACCTGTCCACTGCAATAGAATATGTGAGTCTTTTAATTAAAAACATATTTATTACTCTGATGGTGATTTATTATTAAGATATGAGAAATAATATCCACTGCATGATACACTTTCATTGATTAAGTGGATATTAATATTCCGTTATTTTAATGAACGAAAATCTGTACACATCCAAAGAGAAGCCAGTTATTTTGGACTTTTTTGGTACATAATTTAAGTGGTTGAATGGGAGCTTCTAGTTGCCCTGCTGCTCCTTGGGCGAATATGTAACACATAATCGCCTTTTAGTGGTTATGTAATGTGGCAATTTTGATTGGAGTACATTTCTCTGATATAGGTGAAAAATACCTGTGAACTATATTTTTAATAGATAAGTCAACATAGACACCTCCCCATTTTCATAAGTGTGCTTTGATAACTCTGGATGGGGCAGGTTTATTTCTTTTTAAGTGACTTCTTTAAACATTAGTCTCAATGGATCAAATTTTGCACCGGGGTGGTGAAGGCAACTGAGCTACAACACAAATCTTGATCAGTAATTAACCTATGGATCAAAGGTGTCGTTGGAAAGTGTTTTGTTTTGTGTGTGTATGTACTGGAGCATATAATACACCTCGATAAATTGGAAATTTTCTCCGATTTAATTATAGCGAAAGTTTCTACAGGAGCAGAAAAAGAAACAAATTCAACCAATCAACTCTGCAATCAATTAGTGTTCAAGAACCAAAAAATCTGCTCATTGTTTATTTAGTTGTGGGAATCCATACTGGTATCCGTTAAGTTTTGTGGACCCAGTAATATATTTCCATGCTTAGATTGTAAAATAGATCCAATTCTTCCAGACAACTCTACAATATTATTAGGCTTATGAACCCCGAAAGCTCTATGTCATTGCCCAGTTGTGTGAATTTATATTACATGGTAAGGTTTGTGTACAGGTAACGAAAGAGGATGTTTATGTTGGACGATTTCCATGCTTTTATTGCAATGGAGAGTAGGAAAATAATATGGAACATCATTAACCCTCTTGAACCAGAAAGTCTATTTTGTTTTGTTTTTATATAGTTGGGTGAATCATTTCAAGTTATTATAAAAAAAAAAGTTTGCAAAGTTCTACTTGGATATCAATTAAAGAGAAATATTTTGACGATTTTTGACATCAATATACCCTCAAAAACCAGGAAGTTTTCTTATTTTCTTTTTCTGTAAAGTTTTTCAAGTATTTATATAAAGAAAATTGTATGAAAAGCTTTGCTTGAATGTCAATTAACAGGTTGCATTATTTGAAAATATTTTGAAAGTGTCTGTAATACAACTACATGTATTGACATGATAAGCCTGGTGTACTCATTTACCTGTTGGCATTCAATACTTAAATAGAAAAGTATATTTGAAATTGGATCTGAGATGATACCATGTAGCAGATATTGAGCACTGTCAGTATAATGAGCAAAGTTTGTTTTATTTCCCAGTAAGCTGTAATTAGATAAAATAATTATGGCTGCTGAGTTTATTTAATTTGAGAAATTAACCTAAATTATATACCTTTTAGCGAAATGATAAGTTTAATTTGTTAATCGTTGAAGGATAAGCTGAAAAAAAATTCACAAGGCGTAATTTTGTAAAACCCAAAAGTACCATCTCCAAATGATGGGACAAATGAAGCGCTGAAATACATGTATGATACGTGTATGATGCTGAAGAATGCGTTTGGATGTTCAACCATTGTTTTCATTACACATATATGTCATAAACAATCTTAGCAAATTATTTCTTATTTGATATAACTGTTACAGTTAATGTAGACAAGTGATGAACTGAAATAAATGGGATTCGTTCCTTGTGAGAAATAACCCAGTAGTACTATGATCAGATAAGTATTTAGTTTAGAAACAAGGAAATTTCTATCAATTTCCCTGTATGAATGAGCTGTATTGGTGGAATTGTCACATAATTTAGAAAATGCAATTGATAGTTTGTTTTTTCCACTTTTTTTAAAATAAAACATTCAAACTTATTGTTATAAAATTTGTCAAAATTACCAGAATGGCTACTTGAGTATGATACCCATTTATGCCAATTTTGAATTCATATGTCTGTATTAATGATGTACTTTACTGGTTGAAATGGGTGAGGACAACTAAAGGCAAAATATTAAACATAAAAATTAAGACTGAAAGATTCATTAAAATATTTTGACTTAACGTGCCAAACATGTTGATTTGCCCATTGACTGTTTGGAGCCAGTACTTCAGACTTCTGATTGTGTTAGACTCCTATATTTACCTCTTCATAAATCATCTTCAACATTTGTGATCCATCAGCTAAGTTTAAGGATGTGCTAACCCTACCCAGATGGCCCATTGGTCTAAGTGGTAAATGATAGATTCAAGCTGTTACAACAACTACCCTAATAATCTCTCTTTTTTGGTGTATGTCTTACCAGATTCATCAATTCCATGATACCCGAAATGGGTCAATTCAACCAAGAAAAATTTACATCAGTGAATTGCAATATAAATGAAAATGTATATGTTGTAGAGATTCATGTAGTTATTCCCACCACAATTATCTCTGTACAAAGATATTTTGTAAAACATATGGCAATTCTTTTCAAAGTAACTTTAGTTTCTACACCATTCTTTGACCAAGAAGCGGCTAGCTACTTAGCCATGTCCATTTTTAATTATATCCAAATTTTGCAACTTACTTTCCATGTTTCATAGACATAATTTTTCTTTGAAAGCATTGTTTCCAGCTTAAGTCATACACGTAGTTCAAATTCGAATTTGCCGCTTGAAAAAAAACAAACAGTTTCTCCACTGTTAGTAAAAACAGCATAGGAATGCTGGTAATTATTTCACTGAGCCAACTATCAAGAAACAGCAGCGGATAGTCCTTTTATTTAAAATCTTCATTTCATTTTTCGACACAAATTTTTCAGGGGCATTGAGTAACATTTGGTACAGAGGAAGCATCAATAAAGAGCTTTCACATGAGGTCTTATCTTGAGTTTAATTGCCCAGAGCACTGATGAGTTTAGCGGAATTTCAAATACCTGCAGAGGCCACAGGTCTCTCTGCCTTCAGACCATCTGCACAGAATCAAATCAAAACAACCAATAGTTATTTATCAGTGCCAATTAAGGATAGGGCTTCTGAAACCTTAAGTTTGACAATTAGTTCTATTTTGCAACCATTATTGTGTCTTTACATAATAGAGTAAGGGGACTACGTCCTTCTTTTGAGTAGTCACCTTACTCTATTATGTTAAGCTTGTCAGTGGAAATTCTAATATATAGTGTCTTTTACATTCAGGTATTGTGTTTGTTTTTCTGTGATTGAGCCTTTCGGTTCTCAAACCAATCTTGGGTCTGATGGTGGGTTTTATTTTCCAGGCGTTATGGTTGTGTCTTTTACATTTAGGTATTGTGTTGGTTTTTCTGTGATTGAGCCTTCTTGACTCTGACAATTGGTTTCGTTCTGCCTCCATTAGGTATTTAGTGTAATTTTTGTGTCCCTTGTCCAGGAAGACTTGTCAAGTTTTGCAGGAAATAAATGTGAACAGCGACTGACATCTCTATTTCCCTTAAATACTGAAGAGCGGATATAGGCAAAAAACGGACTGTGTTTCCAGCTAAAAAAATAAAACCTGATGCACCTTTTTAGCCCACCATCATCTGATGGTGGGCTT
>JAVFBW010142275.1:0-12844 GCA_034783835.1 Mopalia ciliata | reverse complement strand
CCTAGCCGGAGCAATTTAAGAAGGAAAGAAGCTGCGCTCCATTGGCTACTTTACCATTCCGCAGGGTCAGTGAAAGGTTATCCTCCTGGAGGGTGGATATGTCGGTTACGTCTCAAACGAGAAGAAATGTTATTCATGTAACTTTAAACTTTTCAGACAAACATCTAAAATCACTTTGCTAAGGCACTTGATGACCACTTTACAATAATAAGACGATGTCATTACGTCATTACGAGCACAATTCAGAATCCCTCGCAATTTAAAGGCCATAGATCACATATCACAGAAAAGATTTTAAAACTAAGTCTAAAAAAGCTGGATTTATAATTCGATCGGAACCGTATGTTTAATGAAAAGTACATTTCTCTTTAAAGCAACCAAATATAACTATGATATGCAGTGGGATTGTTTACACGCAATCTCAGACGGCACCAATATTGATATATGTCATGTATGTTATATCCAGATTCATGTTGGTTGTAAAATACGCATGGCCACATCACCCTGTAAACCATAATCAACCGGCATGTGTTTAATGACACTTAAACTAAATGCCTGCCATTTCCTTGAAACAGTTCCAGTCGATCAATTTAGTTCCCATTTATTCATTGTATAATTCTCACGAAAGACGAACGTGGAAGATTCAGTTGCTTTATTACTTCGGCACGACATTTACATAATGAAGTTTAATTCGTTGACGGTTAATAGCACTTAGTGTCTGTAACAATGTAAATTAAACTTAGGCTGTTGAAAATAGGGTCCGACAGAGCTTAGAGCTTGTCAGATGTCGTTCCATCAGAAATATATGAACGCCATGTAATAATAAACATTCGTTATTACGCAACATTATCTTACAGTTCGTTAAACCTGAAGGCTAATCGATTTTGACCAGGCATTTCCATGTGTAATTTTTAAAATCTACGCTTACATTTAATTTGTGACGAACTCGCTCTCACGGTGAACAGGTAAATGTGCGTCGCTTAACAAGAGAAGAACCATTTTGGCCAATGGGAGCGTTACAAATGAACTTTTTAATCTATACACCTAATTTTGTAATTCAGTCACTTCTATCCATTATTTTATATACATGTAACAGCGTAATAGCGCATCCAGCAACAATAAACTTCACAACTATGGTATACTGCGCAAGCTATTTGATCTATTTGAAAAGGAAAGAACACAAATATGTCTATTAGGAAGCCCCTTTTCTGTCCGGCCTTGGTACTATAGAAAGGTAGATGTCAAAATAACAACAGAAAGATAATATCAAATAGTTTGGGCAGTTGGGTACTATAAAAACAAACACACACTATATATTCAGACAGTGGCTCACAGTAGCGGGGTTCTCAGATAATGTAATAAAATGAGGCCAAAGATTGGGATATTGGCCCCTCTTAAAAATGTATTGTATTCTACAGTATCAGATGAACAAGTAATATATTAACCAAAAGTCTATTACCCAAAAGTGTGAAACGCCCTACTAAGTTGTGTGTACGACATGGAGTCCAAGTTGGCTCATTCAGCTATACATACAGCGCCTCCTGTGATTGAATTGCAAAGCACCAGGGAAGGCAACTTTTGAAATAAACTAAACATTTGCTAGACTAGTCGATATGACTTGTCTTATCCTTTCGAACATATCTGGAGTACAGAATTATGTGAGTGTTCCAAACGAAAATGTTCAGTAATCGTAATCTTTCAAAAAAATAATAATAGAGTAAGCACATTTGATTTGTACAGGTAATCCTTAGGTATAGATCTGATCCTGGTTTTAGCAAACCACAGACAGTACTCCTGTAATTCAAAAGTTGAGAATCAAGGCAAGCTGGTCACCGAAAATTATCGAAGCTTTACGAAAATTACCGACTTAAATGTAACCAAAATCTAACCGAGACAATGCAAACGATTTTGGTAACCAACTGGGCATATCTTACAGCCGACATCACCCTATTATTATCATATGCAATGATGATTGATTGATTGATGTTTTACGCCGTGCTTGGGGGTATTTCAATTATGAGGGGGTTGTATTCCAACAATAATTGACACTAGCAAAATCAAGATGTGAAGTATTTTCATATTGTTGGAAAGTTAATATTCCTCCAGTGTAAGTAAATACAGCATTGCTACTCTTCAAACAAACGCCCCTTTGCCCGATGGATCATTTGTGATGTACGCAATGTCGTCCATACTACCTATTATGGGGTTTCACACATCTAGTTAATGGTCGTCTGATATCACTGATTTGTTTATGATGATGTTGTGTAATGTATCATTAGCCATAGATATTTATCCCGGGTATCAACATTTCATGTTTTTATGTTTTAGAATATGAAAATTTTAGTTCACAATGTCCTAATTTGTCCATAGATGTACAATCATGTAGCATCCGCAGTCTTGAAAATATTTGAAATTTAAAACTGATCTTAGCGCTGTATCCGGATTGGGGCAACTACTTGTTTTAAAAATTGAAACGAATTTATTTTGATCAATGTTTCTTTAAATTATTACATAATGTAAAGTGACATTTGTCAAATAACCACCAGTGTATCGTAGAATATATTTTAAAAGCTGGTAAAATGATGGTTGAAATTGACCAACATTTACCATGAACCATAAGAACACAAATGCTTGGCCATTTAACAGTACTGTAATTAGAATTATGGCAATACCGCATTGGTCCGTTAATGAACCTATGAAGACACCCAGTAATGGCGCAATGCTGGCGACCAATTGTTCATCGCCTTACTACCGTAGACGGGCCAATGTGTAGCGATTGTGCACGTAAAAATCGGGCCCTTGTCAGAAAACTTGAACAAGGCATTGGCCTTTTTTGCAATGCTACCTAGATTAGGTGTTTACGAATGCTTTTTTCTTTGCGTAAATATGCTTACATACATGTACCTCTTGGAAGCAAAGGAGGATTAAAAGTATAATATTTTGTTTGAAGTTGAAAATTGAATACCAAGTTGAGTTGGAAGCAATAAATAACTTTTGTCATTTTCGAGCTTTTTGCTATAATTTAGTATAGCTGAACAAAACTGCCCAAGGTCGTTAAGGCGTTAACAACAAAACCTTTAGTAATTTGTCTTTGTTGCAATAACCCCCAAGGCCCCACAGCAATCGTTTTTCAATTGAAAATATTTCGCGGGATAAGACATTTGGTCTACCAAGTTAAATTACATTATTATTTATATACCAATGGCATGCCAGGATTTTTTTTATTCACTCATAAAAGTGATCTTTCACTGCAGTGTAATAACACTTTATGTTATTACTCTCTGAACTCTGACCCTGTTCGGACTACAGTACTTTTTTGGCGTTTGTACATTCCATTCTGACGTGTATAGATTGCACTGCACCAAACACGGATATAGTGAAATCGATCACATGAAATGATTTCAACAAGTCAGAGAAAATGAGTTCATACCTTCAATACAACAGAACAGCCGCAGGATGGTAACAGGATCGGCTCTGTGGAAAGAACACTTCTCCAAGTGATTTGTGTAATGGATCTTTCTGGACAGCTTGTTTTGTTCCGTAAATGTGTTCGAAGGTCGTCCTTAGGCGGCTTTTCATATTTTGCCGGTCTAATTGAGATATAAGAGAAACAATTATCTTGTTATTGTTATACTCACAATGACTTGGCACTCGTTCAGGCAGAGGCTGATAAAAATTAATGATGCTTCATTTCTAGGAAGGACATCTTCTGAACCTTACGTCAATTCGTTTGGTAACAGGAAACCCTGTTGATTTCTGCAACTCATCTGTATTAATTTCTTGAATGCAATACAAACTTTCCTAGTTATGATTTCACAACGATATTTCTTTTCCAATATTCGTATGAAATGATTTTCTGCGTTATCATACAAATCGGAACAAACCCCTATACGAGTACAAACAACTCACACCTGGGTAAAAATATATGGATGAAACTCTTTTGTAACTAAGCCTACACAAGTAATAAAGTTGTTCCAGCGATGCTAAATTGAACTATTTTTTGAGTGGGGTTAATCGGCGTACTTGATGTAACGGCCCAATAGGGGAAGAAACCACCTTCAACGCGACTGGCAACAAAGACAAATGCAGGACAAGCACATGACATAATACAGGTCACAAATATATCAGCTTTATGTTGTCCCTCAGCTCCAAGACCACCAGGGCAACAGTACCTGTCTCCAAGCAGTCCACAACATTGGCAGGTAGGAAAGATAAAGAATTGTAGACGGCGTTAATGTGAAGTTCTGACAAAAGACGTGCTGAGAGTAAGTTTATCTAATCATAGTCACGTTAGAAACATTTTGATACGTCAAGTCTGGTGGACTTTTATTCAATAACCGAAACGTTTTAGCAATATAACTTAAAAAACGCACTGTTTTGTAGACATGCTTTTTTATTGAATAATAAAAGACAAAACCGATATGGCAAGCTAAGTCAAGCATACTTGAGTTATTATATTGGCTATAAAAAGACTTTGACAAGTACCTACAGAATCTGAGAATCATTTTTCTAATTGTAACCTTGATATGTTTTGTTTCCCATTGATAAATGTCTTTAAAATAGAATATTTTTTTCGTTATTGTAAATATGTTGTTTATATTTGCCAAAAACGAATTGGGATGAATCAAGCCCAAAGGGGTTTTATTCTCACTATTTGGCATAAGTACTTGCATGCAACAAATTTATATTGATCAAATATTTGACTCACATAATCTAGTCTGAATGGGTTTTGTTTGTTTTTTGTTTGTTTGATTAGTGTTTAACGTCGTACTCAAGGGTATTTCACTTATATGACGACGGGCACAAATACAAAACATCACAAACAAATTTGCTTCCCGTTACCCTTTAGGTCTGCAAACATCAGGGCAACAGAAAGCAACCTCTTTTCTCGTCTCTTACGATCGACCGAGGAAACCGAGGGAGTATTCTGCAGGGCCATGGCCCACCCGCTCCCTCACGGGACTGTCTGAATGGGAGATCCGCAGACATTGATTCAATTTCTACATGTACTGTTTAAAACAGTGAACGATGTTTTATATTATATTATGAGATGATTAGGGAAAAGGAAATATAAAAGCACAGGATTAGTATGGCTATCAAAGTTATATACACGGCCAATTGAGTTAAAGTCGATGTCCTTGATCCATACCTAACCCGCTTACTTTGGAAGGTCAAAATAGTGTCATGAAGGCGAATCCGTCCACCCATACCAATTCTATCAAAGAATCCAAATCTGTCTATTTGTGAGACGCGTTGGTAACCGTTTCGTTTTCGGTAGCGTGAAATGACAGTTAAATCATTCGTTCTGATCAGTCATCCTAACGACGATAGGTCTTGAACAGATGATCCTATTTCTAGAGGAGGTGTGTTGCTGGAAGCTTCATTTTATAGACTTAATCTTGATCATTGCTTTCTTTATCACATGTCCGTGGTTTAATAGTGTACGTTGCTGACAAATAGATCTATGAGTAAACGTTACGCTGACCTTTTTCAGAACTATTCAGACTGTGGAGCTGACCCTACAGTTAGATCACAATTCTAAGGGACAGCATGAAAACAGATGTTAGATTATTATTTAAAAATCGGCAACAAACCCCCAGTTTATTCTATTACATTTGTTAACATTTATTTACAATGCATATCTTACCCCAAAACAGAATAGCATGTTAACGCTTATATTAACTGGGATCGACCTTGTACAATGGTGACCAGACAGATACCAACACACTCACAGTACAGACTGTGTGTGCCCCCTTAATATGCTCACAGCCACTGGCGCAATGACTGTGTTTTTACCCCTAGGTCGACCAGTTTTCATCCATCCAATTACAAAAAGGAAGCCACCGTTAACATCTAGATACTTACACTATTTTGAACTTCACAGTTAATTGTTAGTTTTTAATGGAAAACACGCGAAAGGTGCCAACCGTATATACATACATGTACTTGTATACTCGCGTGCATTGTGAGATCTTGATACACTTCGAAAACCCGATCTTAGTATTTAGTGTTACCACGATTTCTACAATGTAGTTGGAGTCCAATGAAAGGCAACCAGAACAAACGCAGTCGTTAAGAATACAGCTGACTGACCTGTCAATTTGACAGACATGTAGGTCACCAAGACGTCGAGAGCCCTTTGGAAGTGTTTGTTATCCAAAGATAGTCATACGGCGTGGCCGTTCTTAGCAATAGATGACCACTTCGTTTACAACAGCGAAACACTTAACATTTCATTATTATTTGATCTGTGACGTTTGATGGTGGGACAGGGTGGGTATGGCCGTAGTTCAACTTAAAATCTTTTAAATCAATCAACCAGAGTTCTCCTGTATTTACTTGGTGTATCCCCACAAAGATTGTGAGGTGAATGTCAACGATGTACAGTATTTGAAGTCTCTGCGATGAAGTGATCAACATTTCAACAAAATCTGCCACATTCTGTCATGCACTGCTGATGTGACAAATGAACTAATAAGGTATAGGCCCAAATTTAACACTCTGCAAGCAGAAATCCCCCCCCCCCCAAACCGACACCCACTAATTTCATCATCATTAAGATTGAAAGCCCAAGTGTTTTGGCATGCCATTTGTTTAGGTACTGTCAACAATTTTAAGTAATTCCTTATTCCTTATTATATTATAATTATTATATTGTTACGTTGACGTTATGTTTGGGCTTACTTGTTGCGAATGTTCGCTACCTAGATCTGTTTAAACTAAGAAAGGGTTATCCTAAAATAAGCAATATACTGATAATATTTACTTTCTACAAGAGACAACTTTTTCTTATTAACCTACATGTTATTTGATCCGTGTAATACATTAATGTTCACATCGATGGATAACACATCCCGTATTTTGAGATTGCACAACTAAAGCTTAGTTGAAGACTCTATAATTAGCCACTTATTACCTCAACTCTGTAATAAAATGCTATCAGACATATGACAAGTTGTCTAGCTGTAGTAATTTGGTAGAATGATATGTTGATGGACTATGTTTTAATTTGGCTGTATGAGGGCCGCCTGTAGCAGCTATATAAGTTATAGTACATAAATTGTTTATGATGTTGAACGGCGAAATTGTGCCAAAGAATGAGAGAATATCTAAACAAAAATTCCATTTAAAATGCAAACTTGAACTGACACGATTTTAAAGAAGAACTGTATAAATGTATTTTGGGTAAGTGGAGTTAAAACAAATTATATAAGTTGCTCTTTTGTATTTTTATGGAGACTATGTTTTTAACGATTTTTTTTTCATGCCAATAATGATATTAAATATAATTTAACATTGGGTTTTTGTGTATCGAAGGAACATATCGAGGATATTACAACTTTGAACAGATCATGTTATGTCCGACTTTTTTTTTTTTTTACATAAAAAGTCATGCTAAACAGGGAGCTTACTCTGCCGAGGAGAAGACAATAGGCACGGTTGTTTAGACAAAAATTATTCATTAATAGGCACGGTTGTCTGGTGTTTTTGTGCGCGGTGTCATACTTCGCATAAATGGCTCTGGATGAGTTAACTACTGTGGGGGTGAGAAGATGGTTAACTATAAATCTAGTTTACAATTGAAGCGGCGAAAAGGGGGCAGCTACAATTTGTGATGTGCTGCTGAAGTCTGTCCTTAGCTCGTTTGCGAGATAGTGACAATCGCTATAACTTAAATGGTTCATTTATGTGTTACATTATGTTTAACATCATTACCTCATATCTGCATGTTGTTGACGAGTTTTAGCAAATAACGCGTCTATCCTTTGTGTAATACCGATTCAACAGATGTGTTAAACTTATTGACAATGCTCTCTGTGGGGTGGATACAAAGCATTTTCGATATAAACAAATTATCGATATAGAGTTTATAGAAATGTCAACTATTAAAATCTTTATTTATATATTTCATAACAGGAAGCTGATTGCAGCAGCGCAACCAATGTTGTCAAAACAAATCCTTGATATGGTGAAGATTCAATTTGTGTTTACATCTACCGAATAAATTACACATTCGCAGCAGGATGTATGTCCCAGTCAACAATTTCGAACCATGCTGTAACTTGACAGTGTGTTGGAAACAGGCCCCATTGAGATGCTTGTCCTGGCTTGTGGTTGAGACGAGTCTAGCCTTTTCTGATCAATCTCACTTTTCAAACTTCCTGAATGCTTTTCATCCAGGAAGTTAGAAAAGTGAGAGAAGAAAATCGATTGAAATTCGTAGCTGCGAACTTTGTAATGCTTCATTTATTTTTTGCTCTAAACTAGTTTTTACGGTAAATCGCCCATCGCTACGAACGATATCCGGGCGTTTAGACCAGGAAGGTAATATTTCATTACCCTAGTACTTGCCCTGAATTAAGTAATCGGCAAAGATCCATTTAACAAAAGTATTTGGATCATTTATCCTGGTGAAAGAAAGATATGCACAGCTGCTCCAGTGTAAGACTGGAAATATAAATATCTTGTTCGGCAAAATATATTTACCTCTTTTAATTTTGTGTTTTAACGCTCGAGCTCAGGGGCATTCAATGTGCTTTGTTCGAAAACCGAGACAACTCATGCAAACACCGGTGTCAACAGGTTTTTCTGAATGTTCCCGAAAATTGAGGATAGGGAGAGGGGTTTAGGTCGGACAGATTTGTGGTCTTCCGGAACAGCAAATTAGCGACCGATTTGTCACGGGTTCTTAATGTCAAAACTATTTATGTATTAGAGTGATAAAAGAAACGTGTGACTGCGATAGCGTTGGCGGGAAACAAGAAACAACAAATGTTTACAATGATTACAAGACTCAAAACATAAAAATCCTAACGGCTTTCTTTTCCACCTTACCTCTCACATCACCTGGAAGTTTCCCAACCAAATGGTTAATTATTGAATTTTACATATTTTCACCCGATTTTAAACAAAATAAGAAGTTTTTAAACTGGCGTGATCCACACTGACGGCCTTCAGCGGCGAAGAAGCATTGTGGATCCAGTGCGATTTATGTGCGGTGCGCTAAAAGAGGAGGGGGTGGGTCAGCAGTCCAAGGTTACAATCAAGCCACTGTGCCGCCCGAGTGTACAACACAAACAAAGTGGTTTTTCAGCGTTTCATTATCTGGGTTTTTTTCTGTTTCTCCAAATCAAGCCACTTGTTGTTGTTGACATTCTTAACCTGGTTTTTATATGTCCCTCCGAACTGTGAACTGGTATGTTAAGTTATTGAGCACCTTCATACTGAATCTCTTGGCCGATGGATTGGTGAAATAACCTTAGACACGACGTGAACCGAAACACATACATGTTTTTTTTTTAAGAAAACTGCTCAAATGTAGTAATGCAAGTAACATTATAGAACACATATTGTCAGACGGAGCAGACGGGCTTTCTGTAACGTATATGCAGTGGGTCTGATTGTTATGAACCTAATTCACCTCAGAACAGAGCAATCTACCAAGAACACATATTACGACCAGCACATATATGCATGTGAGACACAGGTTATTTGATCACCAAAGGCCATAACCAAGAATCCGCATTATTTGATACGATGAAGTTTGAGTCACAATCACTGACAAAAAAACGTGGAACGTCTACAAGGGGTCAGATTACGGTCAGAAGCCAGAGAGAATGCCCTACGGGGACAGTTAAATAGAAAACATAGAAGGCTGAAGCGAGGCAGAACTGATATTGTATTTGGATTTCTAATACCCATGACCGGTACGTTATTCGAACACCTTATGTTATATTCTCCGGGATTTTGTTGATATTAAAAGGCGATTATCGTCCAAGCACAGTACCACCAATTATTCATTAAGGGTTCTAGTTCTTGAGACAATCAATGTCCAATGCTTGCGTCTGGCTAAATCGTGCCTACCAGTCGGTTATATATACGTTCCTTGGCTGGTAAATTACCACGGACGATGGGGTTCAATATCCTGCCTGGACGCCTGGAAGTGTAATTTCTCTATGTAGAATATGAACGGATGAAATTCGAGGACTGTTACATAACAAGTTTTGTGACTGGTAATTATCCACACTGTTTCTTAAATGAAATGACCGTCTTAGGAAGTTTTTACATCAATATGAATGCTGATTTCAGGTGCTTCTATTCTAAAAGAATCGGAAAAGTAAAACGCCTAAAACATGTAATTAACGTCAACTTCGTAGTGACCGTGTAAATCCCCATCTCCATATATAAATTTACAACAAACTGAGCAATCAATCCAAATAAATTTTATCAATAACAATTAAGTAGCCAGGTAATGAATTAATCACATACTTTTATAACTAGCAAACAGACATATACCGTTACATGTATTCAATAAACAAATATCAGAACTTTTCAAGAGTACATGTATCTACAGTGTCACAGGTATTAAACTAAATGTGACACAATAAGAACTTACAATAGTCGATTGCAATATGCATAATTTAATTCTTTTTTTATTTTATCTTATAAGTGTTTATATATGATTAATACTAGATCAGCCATTATCTCCTTTAATGACGTCAGCATGGGTCCGTTTTTCACGAAAAAACCATGACAAAACAGGTGGTTTTTATATATATAAAAAAGGTTATCAAACGGTTATTCTGAATAGAATCTGTTGGGAATCTTACCCTTTCCTGTTTTCTATCGACTGTATAATCCACTTAATGCACATAATAAATGCTGAAATATAGAGTCAAAATGTAGTTATCGTTTTTCGGAATTACACTTATTGTTTATTTTGTTAAACTATTGGTTTTTGTTATTTATATATGCTCGCCTCGTACATTTAAACGGCAAACTGAAATGCGCTACGCGACGGGGAAACCCCCTGACAAATTAATGTTTGAAAACATGGCGGACAAAGACGTGTTGTAATGGCAAAGCTTTCAGTAATTTGCGGATAACACACGCTTAAATTAAGGTAAGAAGCTATACATTGGCTATTCGGCATTCTGTTTTCAACGCTGTTTCAGTACAAAAGCATTTCGCGGATAATGACGCCTTAAAACGAGAATCTAAAAGGCAAACGGCATCTGGCTGTATCGTCAGTATAGCATGTGCTGTATAATGTTCGGTGTCTTGATCTAATTGAGACCTGGCGTCAGCCTCCACTTGTATATTTTTTACAACAATGAATAAGGAAAGAGGAAAATTTGTATGAAACAAGTCCATATTAATGAAACGGGGATCTAATAAATGTTTGGTCGCCTAGTCCACGTTTTACGAAGTGGGATTGTATACACTGGTAAAAGGTCTGCAACCATACATACCAAACGCTATATTTACAGAGCTGTGTTCGTTGGACACATTACGAATTGCTGTCACGGACAAGATCAATGTATATATATTCCTTTGATACAAAAGAGAAGAACTGAATAGCACAATCTATTAATACATTAGTTTTGCTACAAATGGAACCGCCAGGAATTAGGTTAAGTATTACTGATACTTCGATGAATGGCACGTATCAAAGTCATGACAATACATACAAAATTCGACGTTTCAATGTCATTTCTGTCACTATTGGGAGGTTGAAATGCCTAGCTAATAATTAACTGCTTCCACATGTATGTTTAATTTTTGCCATAACTGGCTTGTTTGTATTGGGTTTGACGCCTTACCTAATGTAATGTTTACTCCTATCACAGCATGCCAGCCCAATGAGTGAATATACGTTACTAGAATAACCCAAAACAATACCAATACCCAATACATCGCAAACAGATTGGATTCTTGCTGCCGCCTGGTATCGAGAGAATTAGGCCAATAGTAATTTCCCTAGAAACCGCTATTTACTCATATTTTTACCCTGGTAGAGATTCACTTGAGAAAACAAACTTCATCAAACTTCATTTAAGAATGGTGGATATATGTTGTTAGTACCGGACATACGGGATAGATTTAAGAATGGTGGATATATGTTCTTGTAGCGGACATACGGTTGGTTGTTTAATTTGAATAGCGCATGCAGCCCCCATACGGGATGGATTTGAGAGTAGTTTATATATGTTGTCTGTCAGACATACGGAACAGGTTTAAGAATGGTGGATATATGTTGTTAGTATCGGACATACGGGATATGTTTAATAATAGTGGATATATGTCGTTAGTGCCGGACATACGGGATAGATTTAATAATAGTGGATACATGTCATAAGTACCGGACATAGGGGATGGATTTGAGAGTAGTTTATATATGTTGTTTGTTCCGGACATACGGGATAGGTTTAGGCGTATTGGATGTTGTTTGTGCCGGACATACGGGATGGATTGGAGAATAGTTTATAGATGATGGATTTGAGTCGCAAAATATGCCAAAGCTTCATTTAAGTATTCGATATTCGATTGAATTCCGATCCTTCCAATCTCTTAATCGTGAAATGCTACGTGAGTGAAATAACCGTAAGTGCGGCGTTAACACGCTAGTTATGGCAAAATATATTCTGTGCAAGAATATCTTGTTATTGTAACTTGGTGGAGCGTGGCCATAGCTTAGTGGTTAGCATGTGCGCTTAATAATCCTACTAGCCAGCGGTCGTGGCTTAGTGGTAGCATGCGCGCTTCCTAAACTGAATCTGCTTCGATTTACCGCTCACGGGATCGAGTCCGCCTGTCGACCCTCAGGTATGTGAGCGAGTCACATGTTGTGACTCCGGCAATCGTGGGGGTGGTTTTTACGAGTTGTCTTCCCTGTTTTCCACCGTAATAAGGCTAGGTGCAGTGTGAAGAGGACAATCCGTCGTCATATCAGTGAAAAACCCTTGAGTACGACGTTAAACCCCAATCAAACAAACAAACAAAATACTACTCCAACTTCCACGTTCACGGGATCGAGTCCTTCAGTCAACCACCAGGTGAATCA
>JAVFBW010142274.1:0-22384 GCA_034783835.1 Mopalia ciliata | reverse complement strand
CGGATATATATTTAAAGAGGCCGGCCATAGCGGCGGATCAATTTCCAAGCTTCACCATGGGTTGAGATAGGCGGGACGTAGGGCTAAGACGGAGGAATTAGCCCTATACATTGTGCTAGGTAAAGTGTGAAATGGACCATGATCCATCTATCGTAATATTAATTACATACCATCGAGTATGCAACTTAAACCCCAATCCAATGACCTTAAGACACGGTGTTGAAAAAGACCAAAGTCACAACTCCGAAGAACAGGGTGTTGAGTATAAGTATATAACGTTAATCCATGTAATTTCTAAACACTCTATATACTATATTTTTTACTGTATACCAGTATCTAGCTATGGATAATACACAGCCTCCCTGCTCTACACGTGAGGCTAGCGTAGTCAATACTGAGCTAACCAGAATCAAGCTTGATAGACTTAATGTAGACCTACTACTCGACAGAACGTGCCCAGGGTTGTTAGCACAATGTATAGGGCTATTTCGCCCGTCTTATAGCCCTGTGCCCCGCCTATCTCTACTAGTGGTAAAAGCTGGAAATTGATCGGTGGCCTCTCAAATTTATATCTAATTTTTCTTTAATTTCAAACACAATGACTTTTATTTTACCTACCGGCAATATTTCGTTCTGATGGTTTCCAATCTTTTTGTTACAAAGGGAGATAACTTAAACATGTAAACTCGGCGAGAAACTCAAATAAAACTATACTTTTAAAAACGTTATTGAAAAAAAAAATGGAGCAAGATAATTTGGACTTTTGTAACCAAAAACATCAGAGAAAATTAGATACAGGTTTTGAAAGGCCAGCGATAGCGGGAGATCAATTTCCAACTTTCCCCACGGATAGGATTAGGGCAAAGACGGAGGAATTAGACCTATACATTGTGCTAGCCCATGCAGCGTATGCTGTTGCGCGTACGTGTCCGCTTTTGCTGATATACAATGTATAGGTGTCCTTAATGATACGATGGGTCGTATTTTGAACCCGAGCAAAAATCATAATAAAGGTATTTGGATTAACAAAAAATTATTTCTAGACACACATCGCTTCAAGTTATTCTTAATAACAGTGAAAAGATATTATATTTCACTCTCCTTGTTAATTTATGATATTCTAAATTAAATAGTTATTATTTATTGCTATCGATTTGACGCACATCATTGATTCGATAGAACGGAACCGCCATGGAAAAACAAATAAACAACAACAACAGCTCCACTGAACGACTTATCTGGCGTAAATTTTTAAGAATGTTTTCCAAAACATATACTTTTTGCTTTTATACAATTTCCCAAGGTGGGGTATAGACAAAAAAAAAAAATCGGTCTAAACAAAGCATAAAGTACAATATTCTTTTTTTTTTTTTAACTAAGGACCCTTCTTTTGGTTTATTGGGTATATTCTACCACATCTGACAATGAATTCACTTGACGTTCTAGTATACCGGTATATAACATTCTGAGAAACAAGGAACATTAACTGCTCTGTAATTTTACTGTCTATATTACTTTAATTTGCAATACGTTTCAAGGTATTGTCATCCTGAGTATCCAAGCTTTCTGGCTACATAAATGCACATTTTTAATATTCTGTTCAATGATAATCTTAGAAAAAGGGTTTTCCTTAAAATCAACCCCGCGACCGTGGCTTAGTGGTAGCGTGCGCGCTTACTAAACTAAACCTACTTTGAATTACCGTTCACGGGATCGAGTCCGCCTGTCGACCATCAGGCATATGAGCGGGTCACATGTTGTGGCTCAGGCAATCGCGGAGATTTTACAAGGTTTCCTCTCGGTTTTCCACTGTAATCAGACTAAGTGCAGTGTGAAGTGAACAATGCGTCGTCAAACATGTGAAATGCCGTTGAGTACAACGTTAAACCCCAATCAAGCAATCAAAATCAACTGATGTAACGATGCAATGTCATAACCATTTAGGAGTACGATACGGATCATTTATTGCCCGCTATATTAGTTTGTTAATTTCCATTAGGTTTTATGGCGTGTTAAATAATTTCCGCCTTTGTGATTAGGACACTAGTCACATGATCACCACTGGTTATCAGCTCATGAAAGTAGTGCAAAACAAAATAGTCTTATAAATGTATTTTCAAATTTGTGTAGGAATTTGATTAAAACCGTCGCCGTCTTACCTCCATGACATTGTGTATCTAGACCGCATGGCCATCAACCACGATCATATTGCCGTGTGATAACATTCGGTAAACTACCGGTACAGTAAATAATGGCTGTCTTTTTACACTGGGCTATATACTATGATGTCATACAGCTGCAGATCAATAAAATACTTTTTAAAATTGCTGTCAAAGAAAATTTATGTTAAATTAAAACTTGGTCAATTTTATGTTGACCCATTGCACATTTACACATTTATTTTTAAGCAGCTGAAATTTTCCGTAACTATTGGCTTATAGAATAGTGATCCGCCCCGTGATTTCCCGGGAAGAACGGTATGGGGTGGGTTTATCCACGAGTCGCAGTCTGCGTTGAACCTGGGATTACAATATAAATGTTCGATAGTTACAAAATTGAATGTAGGATGTGAAATAGATTTTATTGCAGATAGCATGGCGATGGTTTTCTATATATCAGAGAAATAGCCCACCAATCCCCCCAAAGAGCTGATTTAATCCAGGGATAATGTAAACGTAGGTAGCATTCATCAGCCTACATCTAAATCAAATGGTCTCTTATTTAACAGCCACACACAAAACAAATCTAAAAATGCGTAGCTTTATTCAGATTATTATAAAACATTTGTTTGTATTCTGAGGCATATATTCATGCTATAGTCCTGTATGCAACACAGCGGGGTCAATACAGGAGTTTGAAATAAGCTCAGACACTGGGTACGGCTGTGACCACTAGAGGGGCCCGATCAATATGGACCTAAATGGATCGACGTATATAACCGGGCCCGTCTATGTCAGATTTTAAAGTAAATCCGTGCTTTCAACTTGGAGCTTTAAGCAACACATGTTCTAAAGTAAACTCGATTTGAATGTTTCGAGCGATGCGCGTGCAGCTGTATCATCCTGCATCAATTCCACACGCAACAGCTGGCCAATCAGATTTTACCGAGACGTGTGTGTCAGCCAGTCGTTAGCCTTGGGCATCGCTGCCATGTGTTGCATCAACCAATCAAAGTCGGTTTATTGTTATATCGCACTACCTGTTGTCGTCAACGTTATTGTTATATACATAGTTTATTACTTCAGACTGCTAGCTTTGAATACTGTCATTGTGGCCGAAAGAGACTATACTTCACTTTTATTCAGCGGCATATTTAACTACTGATTTCCATTAAGATTAACATGAAGCACTCGAAGTGCTTGTAAATGTCAATTGCACGTAGAAATGTTTTCCATTTTACCACCACTATAAATGTTTGAATTTTTATAACATCGTATAGCAAGGCATGCCTTGGCATATGGACCTCGATCAATCGGGAATAATTAAAATTACAAAGAACTAATCTAATTTCATTTCATTCAATTTACTGCCATTTAAAAAAGACTGTTTAAGTACAATGTATATGAATGCATTGTGGTTGATTTGTTAGTATTTAAGCCTATATAAAGGACGCCAAGTTTAAATCAACCAGCATATATATTAACAACCTATAGCATTATGACTCAGGTGCCCGTTTCACAAAGCGTTCTTAGCTTACGCAAAACGCAGTTTCCACGATGACCAATGACGTTCAGCGTAAGCTAAGATTGCTTTGTGAAGCGGGTCCCTCCCTGTACATGCCTGCATTCAGTATACGGATGCATGTAACATAACTTGTTTTGGATATGCTGGTTGAAACCTCTCGCTGTAACAGTATCAGCAGAATGTAATTTTGTTATCTTTTTTTCTTCATCCTGATGTTTCATAAAAAAAATATTTATTCAATGAGCATATTGAGATTTATTCATTTTATGAGCATATACACAGATTTAATGGTCTCATGTTTATTTTCCTTATAAATCCATTGGCCCCGTGAAACAATATCTATGTAGATTGTTTATGAGAACATGAAGTCTGGTTCAAATATTAAGGTTTAGTTTAGGCGTGTATTTCCCTCTAAAGCAACACACCGTACAGCGTTTCTCACGATTGAGTGGTCCGGTATTTAATCAATTGTTGTTTTTAGAAAAGCTGCATCTGTTGCTAGTTCGTTGCTATGGAAATGATTGTGCTTTTTATTTTAATTCTCGACATCTCAAACTGTTTAAAAGGTATGCCAAATCGTTTTGTGTTTAAATGCTATAAGCTGACTAGTAATGAATTACAAATGAAAAAAGATATATAGACCTACCACTATTCGCCCTGGTGCATTAAATGCACTGCCCTTTATGTGTGTAGAGCTGTAGCTCTATTGCTCCGAATATTGAGTTACTGAACTAATCCTATAGTATTATTTCAATATCCAAAATGTCAAAAAAATACTCCGTGCGATAGAGCTATAGTAGGGTTGTTCCTTTGCATTAGGTATGTATATATTTATATCTTCAACATAATAAACAAGTGAAGTTTCATTTTGATATATGTCATACCAGAAGTCCAGCACTGGTATGTCGATTATAATGAGGTGATCCATCTGTTTTAATTATAATTAAAACTGATATATCGCCTCATTGATCTAAGCTGATAATTGCATTAAATGACTAATTTAGATTTTTTTTTAAAATAGGACAAACTCCTTCATTATTGTTTATATTTGCGCTCAGAATCTCATTTGTTTGTGTTTTACTTCGTATACCTGTGTATTTCACCACTATATGTTTATGTTAGTATATACCCGAGTTTGGTTAATTGAACCTGGTTAAAATGATAGCTCGTGTGCGACGTCTAGCTTAGATCTTACACCTTAAGGGAGCGACGCCCAAGGATCATGACTCTCGATCGACACGTGACAACCATATCAAACGTGCCAGTAAATCCCATAAATATGTTAACAAAGGGTGAAACCACTGTTACCTGGGTATCGATTCATGTTCTACATCCGTCCTTCATACGGCTTCTGAATAGAACTTTATCTCAGGTTGATGTGTGGCGAGCATGTACAATATTTAGACACGGAAATAAACAGTGAGGGTTAGATGTATCTATTCAATATGTTTTCTTAAAATAATACGGGAACAAATAGGGAATCAAGAATAGCCAAGAATAGCAGCGGGCATTTATAAATGAGTATGTTATATGTCCTTTGCCTGGCCAATAACTATGGTCTTCTCTGCATGTATACATGTTATCCATAACAACTCGAGATTAGGATCTAGTTTGATCTATTCAAACATTGGTCTTTGGCAGTTGATATGGGCCCTCGTAGTTATTTTATGATTTAGTCACCCAAATCATAACAAGTATAAGCTTTGATTGGTCGCTTTTTTTGCCGTATATACTGACTGACCAGCTGGCTGATTAAGGTCTGTTAAACCTCATGGAGGATTTTTTTTTTTTTTTTGCAAATATATATTTTGAGTTTATGAAAATATGCATAGAACTATCCGTCATTTCGTACAAAATGCGCGTATATTTCAATCTTATTCAATGACATATACTTCTTACTATAAGAATACTCGTAAGTCACGAGTTATTCAACTATATAGGAGTAATAACTTGAAGTAACGGAGTTATCTCATATCTGACAAATGAGCGATTTCAATAAGGGGGAGTACTCACTTGAAGTATCGGAGTTCACCGATAGAGGAGTTATTTCAATATTGTGATTTATTAACTTGATGCAACGAAATTTTCACAAAAAACATGACGGAGGTTCTCCATTCGAATCGTTAACTATAAACTGAATTCTAACTTTACGCAGGTAGATAATAACCAGTAGTGCTGTTTTCAGTGTTGTGTTCAGTATGACATCAGTTGGTTTGTATTACTCCGCCAATACACTCCACTTTCTTCCGTCAGTAAGTATAATTTTTTTACGTAAGGCAGTGAAGTGTATTTGCGGAGTAATGCAGAGCTACAGTTAGCTGAGACAGTCACCTTATGGCTATGTTGCCAAGGTTCTGTCAGCGGAATATCCGGGTTACTAGTAGCCTATATAAAAGAGAAACAACTGGGCTATACGTCTGCTACAGGTGCGAGCTCTTCGCGACGTTTACGGATTTTAAACCTAACATGGATTGTACTTTTAGCCAAATCGCTGTTGGAGCGGTACTCTTAATTCACACAAACGGTCGATGCTTTAAATATTGAAGATTTCCAAAAGATATCGATATAGCCGGATATTGCGAATCAGGCGCTCAAATTCCAAGGGAGATGATTCGTTCGAGTTTAATACTTAGGACAAGATCACCGGATAAGCGACACAGAAATTCAAGCTAAGCGAACGTAAAGCACAGCTGACACAGCGACACATGTACACATGGTCTATTGTTATTCCAGCGTTGCTAGGTAATCCAAACAGTGAACAAAGGAAAACTTGATATTTCGGAAGGCTTGTATTTCGAAGATGATGGTATGATGTCAAGTCGTCGGAACCTTGGGAAGCACTTTCGGGTGGGTGTGTGGGTCAGTGGTGTAAATCTGGACTGTGGGCCTATCATGCAGTCTTATTTAGAGATAATATAGTTAACAAGAGAGCACACAGTTTTGTTATTTCAAGTGTTTCCCTCACTGGCTATTATGTGTTCAATTGATGCGGCCCAATAATATTTGATATAGGCTCTTCTGACACATTTTATATGCCGAACGCCACATGAAATCGGTCATAAACCTTTTAGAAAATGCTGAAACACGGATCTAGTATCTGTTGCTAGCCTGCCATTGTTATCTTTTTTAGCCGTGAAGACTTGAAATTGAAGTAAAAGGACTAGTAAACTCCATTTCTTAACACACAAAATAAGCATATTTACCTCATTAAAAGTATTCCCAAATGAGTTTTAAATCAGATTGAAAGTGACTGAATTACAAAGATAATACTATAAACTATCTACAAAATAAATTCCATATTTTTTTTATTAGAATTTGTTTTATTCACTTACAAGCTTGCTGCTTTTCATTAGAGACATTTGAGCTGTGACGTATGCGGGGAAAACTCAAATCGGAACAGACTGTGGCATTTTGTAACCACCAAGTGCCATCTAGCTTTTTACCACAGACTAGGAACTTAAGGATAAACCCGCACCATTATATTCCGTCCAGGAAATGAGGAAGAGGCGTTACTTTTACAAAAAGTCGCATTAAATTTGAAAATGTGTTATGAAGGTTAACATAAAATTGAACAATTTTATTCATTTAAAAGTGATTGAACTTGTTAATATTTTTAATAATTTGTTTGTTTTTAAATTTGGATGACTGGTATCTTTAAAAAGCGAATTGGATTGATCTACAGTGGATGACATCGAAGCAAAGTCCCGATCATACCGATCGTGTTGTTAATGACCACTTTCTGCATGACATCCCAATAGACTGACTACCCCTGTCCAGAACACGTGAACATGGAGGCTTGGCCTTCAGGACAGACCTATAATAATTATAGTTAAGACAAAACTTCACAGTGGTCCATTGTATGTTGTTGTATTTTTATCAGACCTGTTTCATTCTGGTCAATTTTGTACAGCAATACCTTCTCCCATTTATATGAACATTGTCATCTTACTGAAACTATACTTTTATCAACCAATGACGTGTAAATAGTCACATCGGTATAATACCCGTATACTGTTTATCTCAATTCGCACGCCCCCATCCCACCCGCAAACCACGACCACATACACTTGCACACGCACTTGACCTTACAACTTTTCCCATTGTCACTAGTGACATATGTCCTTTGCTCGGAACAAAACACCTGTAACAGCCCAGGTAGACATTTACCCAGTTTCCTTATTTTCTCTCTTTCACGAAGATACCCAGGCCTACTATGCTCTAGAAAGTCCACATAAGCTCTGCTGAATTGAATATACTGTTGACGAACGAGGGAGCGAATAATTAGAATATACTGTAGATTAAAGATGGGACGAACAACTGAAAAATAATACCCTGTGTGGTCTAAAGACTGATGAAAAACTGTAATAGTATATACTTTAGGTTAACGAGGGGGTGATCAACTGAAATGGAGTATAGTGTGGATAAAAGAAGGATGAACAAATGCAATGGATTATACTGTAAATTTAAAATCGAATATACTGTAGATTAAAGAAAAAACAAACAACTGAAATCGAATATACTGTAGATTAAAGAAGGAACAAACAACTGAAATCGAATATACTGTAGATTAAAGCAGGGTTGAACGACTTGGAGGGGACTATACTGTAGATTAAAGCAGAGTTGAACGACTTAGAGTGGACTATACTGTAGATTAAAGCAGGGTTGAACGACTTAGAGTGGACTATACTGTAGATTAAAGCAGGGCTGAACGACTTAGAGTGGACTATACTGTAAAAGAACTGAAAAGAAATATGATGTATATTAAATAGGTGACAAAAAACTGAAATGTAACATACTGTAGATTACATAGGGGTGAACAACTGAAATGGAGTATTCTGTAGATTAAAGAACGGTGGACAACTGAAATGGACTATTATGTAGATTAAAGAGGGGTGGACAATTGAAAGGCAACATACTGTAGATTAAAGAGAAGGTGAACAACTTAAATGGAGTATTCTGTAGATTACAGAGGGGTGAGCAACTGAAATGGATTATTCTGTAGATTAAAGAGAAGATGAGCAACTGAAATGGAGTATTCTGTAGATTAAAGAGGGGTGAGCAACTGCAATGGAGTATTCTGTAGATTAAAGAGGGGAGAGCAACTGAAATGGATTATTCTGTAGATTAAAGAGAAGATGAACAACTGAAATAGAGTATTCTGTAGATTACAGAGGGGTGGACAACTGAAATGGATTATTCTGTGGATTAGAGAGGGGTGGACAATTGGAATACAACATACTGTAGATTAAAGAGAAGGTGAACAACTTAAATGGAGTATTCTGTAGATTAAAGAGGGGTGGACAACTGAAATGCAACATACTGTAGATTAAAGAGAAGGTGAACAACTTAAATGGAGTATTCTGTAGATTAAAGAGGGGTGAACAACTGAAATGGATTATTCTGTAGATTAAAGAGGGGTGAGCAACTGAAACGGATTATTCTGTAGATTAAAGAGAAGGTGAACAACTGAAATGGAATATACTTTAGATTAACGAGGGGCGAACAAATGTAATGGAGTATACTGTAAATTTAAGAGGGCCTACAACTGAAATGGAAAATACTTTAGATTGAAGTGGCGTTGATCGATTGAAATGGACTATACGGTAGATTAAAGAAGGGACGAACAACTGAAATGAAATATTTATTAATATAGATTAAGGATTTTCGGCCCATAGAGCATTAGTGTTTTCTGTACCTCATTCTACATATAGTATTAGGGTTGATTTTGCTTCAGTCCATAGAGATAAAGGATTTTCTATACCTTGGCCAGTGAAGTATCAGTGTTTTTTGTACCTCATTCCGCATATTTTATCCGTATTATGTTTGCTCGTGTATAGAGATTAAGGATTTTTTATGCTTAAATCCATATTATCTTTTGTATTTTAAATTGATGCATTTATTTGTCTGGTTTACAGGGGGTTCTTCTCATTGTCTGCCGCTATTCTTCCTCGGAGCGTCCGGTATACATACAAAAACTATAGCCTGTTAGTAAACATGTTGTTTTTCATTTACGTTTAACTGGAATTATCTATACATCTGCGTAGAATATCAGGATTAGGTTTGCCTGTCCGTAGAGATTAAGGATATTCTACACCTCCGTCCATAGAGTATCAGAGGTCTCTGTACCTCATTCTACATATAGTATCAGGATTAGGTTTGTCTCCGTCCATAGAGATTAATGATTTTTTTACACATCAGTCCGTTTAATCTGTTGTATTTTTTAATTGATTTATTTATTTGTCTGCTTTACATGTAGTCCTTCAAATCAGGTGCCGCTATTCTCATACAAAAACTATATCCTGTTCGTAAACATGCTTTTGTTGTTCATTTTGGTTTAGCTGGAATTAAGTTAAAATAAATCGCCAAGAAGCGAGCAGAGCTCAAACTGGTAGGCCTATCCTTCAAGTAACACAGACAGAACTTTCAGCATAAGGTGATCAGGTGTTATTGGGAAAGCTGTGGTCTATTGGATAGTCTTAACCCAGTGCCAATATTGACTTCCGTTTTAAAACGCATTTTGATTTCCAGAAACAGACATTTATTTTTTGAAATTGTTATAGTTTCTACTGATTGTTAGACTTACTGATATCTAATTATGCACAAGTCGAATTCCACCCTTGATGATACACTCCTAAAAATAACGGTTCTTTGAGGTTTCATTAGAAAAGAGTTTGGTTCTATTTGGAACCAGAAGGACAAAAACGCTTCTTGGATACAAGAAGAAAGAATGCATACTTGGAACAGTTGCGATGACGGTTCCATTCAGACCCATAAAGGGTTCCATCAGAGCCAAGACTGAAGGGACCTAATGGGTTCCAAAAGGGCAATAGTTTTCAAAGTGTTCTCAACCTTGTTGACGATATAAGAGCGTGGTATGTATTTCTGATTAACCGTGTATAATTTGTTCAGGTTTTTTTTGACGGCATGTCTCTCAACGTTTGGCAATCGGCATATTCTTCACAAAATGAAAGGGGACATGTTAGGCAGAAAACAGATGCTCGGTTTGATCACAGAAAAGGAGTGTTTTTTTAGTACGCAATTGATTTCCGTAGTATTAAAAAATATTCTTTACTTTATAAAATACATTGGTTCTAGCTTCTTTGAACAAACAAAAAACAACGCCTTAGACCAAGCTTATCGACCGATTGACTACGGTGGGAGTAGAACAACAGAAAGATCCTCAAACAGATACCTATACTAACCTAAGTCAGAAAGATTAAAGTTTGTTTTTCACCTGTTAATCAGCCAAACTCGTGTGGAATCAAGGAATATATATTACATAATTTAAGAGTATGCTTGACGATTCACATATTTGCTAGAAATCCACTTCTATAGTTATTGAATATGGATAATAATAATAATCTAATCAAATTTGTCATTTAATATTAGAGTTATTTAGGAATGCTGGATCCCTCGTTCGATTTTCAGAACACCTGTTGTATTTAGTCTCTTGTGCAGAAGAATATAAATCTGTAGCATATATATATGTATATATTTTTGGAAAACTCTGGATTACATATATGTGAATGTGGTGAAAATCCAATTATTATTTCTAAAAGTATTGCAAAATGAGTAAATACCCACATAAAAAATAGACTGCATTTTTCATGGTATATATCTCAAAATGCAATAACAATAAGATTCAATAGATTAGTTGACCAAGTAGCATAGTCCTTGCGCTAGTAAACGGTGCCTCTTTTTTTAAATTTAGATACGACCGATCCAAATGGATTTTTCTATCTATCCCACATTGGCAATTATTATAAATCTGTCAAATAAAACTTACGGAAAACATAAAAAAAACATAGACAAATTTTAAAAAAAGGTGTCGCACAGTTTACTAGATTGTATTGTGCTCTCAACAACAGTACAAATTTGAAGTTTATAACATGAATTGTTTTCTAGAAATACGTCTTTGAAACTGTAGAGTCTGCTTAGAAGTGAAATGACAGAAATAGGCAATTAAAGTTTTGCGACTTGAATATATGATCATGGGAAAACTAAAATATAGGCTCCAATTTAACTGTTTGTAATTAGACTTTCGAATTATTTTTTTCATTTACATTTAGTTTGCATACTTAACATTTGATCTAAGCGATATAAACAAATTTGGTTCATTTTGAGCCCAAGGTGTGCAACAAGACCTCAGCTGAGCTAATTACAACTGTTTGGGGTAAAATAAAATACACATTAGAACAAGACATTATAAAAGGTTTATTTTCACCTATGGGCTTCTCTTTGTTGTAGTTAAAATCATTTAAAAGTTCACATAAATTATATGGCTATATTTTTTATGTCGACCAAAAGAAGAACAGAAAGCCTATATGTTTGTGACATCTTTGTATTGTCCTGTGAGTGTCCTGTATTTGTCCTGTAATGTTTTGGTTTGTTGCCAGTGGTGCCATGGGTGGTTTCCGTCACCCGCTGGGCTGACACGCCGTCTTGTGAGTGTAATAATATTAAAGTACGGCGTTAAATTCCAATAAAACAACCAATCAAACCGTAACGTGTGAGTAAGCCCATGCCTTGCTTGGACTATTCATGGGAAAAAACCCGCCGCTTGATATTCCTTTCAACTATCTGATACGATACGTCTTAACGTCTGGATAAGAGAATTTATTATCAACTTCTGACTGCCTTAGTTTAAAAACTATTTGAGTTCGTTCATAATTAATATTGAAATGGAAATAAAAAGTCCCAATATCAAGAATCCAGACCCAGATAAATAGTCCGATTTCTTTTTCCCTTTACATAAAAATAGTAAAATAGTAAACTTAAACTAAAACGTGTGAAGAAATACCTAAGAAGCTTATTATAGCCTGTACAGTGATCCAGTGAAACCTTTTCACCCTGTACATGAGCCGGGTTTATTTAACTTTATACCCCATCGAAATCACAAATTACCCTGTACAGTATACATGTGAAGTCTGTAAAAAGGTATTCATCTATTATACATATTGATTTTTTTAAACAGCTGGTTTAACATAAACCCGCGTTGTCTGGAAGGTCAGCGCTAGTTTAATCTGCCAGTCCACATCTACTGACTGTATGTAGTTACAAAGGTAAGTCCCACTTGTAGGTCTACACTGTGACATTATGCCTACTTAGCGCCCACTGTTTCTGTATTACATATACTCTTGTATGTACCATTTATGTACTTACGCTATATTTCTGTATAACGGTTTTGCATATTCTTTATATCCTTTTTTGCGACTATTTCTTTATTACTTATTCTCGTGTAGTCTTTTTGTGTATTTAGCACTGGATATTTCTACATTACGCATTCTTGTATAGTTATATATACATGACGTGTTCTTGTATAGTTATATGTACATTACGCATTCTTGTATAGTTATATATACATGACGTATTCCTGTATAGTTATATATACATGACGTATTCTTGTATAGTTTTGATGTCTCTTTTGCAGCCACTTTTTTACACTACGTATTCTTATACACTTTCTTTGTCCCTCTCACTATTTGTATATTACGCATTCTTGTACAGTTTAGTCTCTTTTTTTCATACACTATTTGTACATTATTTATTTTTGTACAGTTTTTATGTATTTTTTTACGCTTCTATTTATATATATAGCGTATTCTTGTATAGTTTTTATGCCTCTTTTGCAGCCACTATTTTTACATTAGGTATTTTTTGTTTTGTTTCTTTTTCCCTCTTGCAACCAATATATTTTCTATTTATATGTATTGTGTATTCTTGTATAGTTTTTATGCCTCTTTTGCAGCCACTGTTTCTACATAACGTATTTGTATTTTGTTTCTTTTTCCCTTTTGCAACCAATATGTTTTCTATTTATATATATTGTGTATTCTTGTATAGTTTTTATGCCTCTTTTGCAGCCACTATTTCTACATTATGTATTTTTGTTTTGTTTCTTTTTCCCTTTTTCAACCAATATGTTTTCTATTTATATATATTGTGTATTCTTGTATAGTTTTTATGTCTCTTTTGCAGCCACTATTCCTACATTACGTATTTTTGTTTTGTTTCTTTTTCCCTTTTGCAACCAATATGTTTTCTATTTATATATATTGTGTATTCTTGTATAGCTTTTATGCCTCTTTTGCAGCCACTATTTCTACATTACGTATTTTTGTTTTGTTTCTTTTTCCCTTCTATCACGAATATGTTTTCTATTTATATATATATATTGTGTGTTCTTGTATAGTTTTTATGCCTCTTTTACAGCCAACATTTCTACATTACGTATTTTTATGCAATTTTTATGGAGTTTTTTCAGCCACTATTCCTGCATTACGTATTTTTATACAGTTTTTATGGGGTTTATTTCAGCCTTTATTTTTGCATTACGTATTTTACTATAGTTTTGTGGGGTTATTTTCAGCCACTATCTCTGCATTACGTAATTTTATACAGTTTTTATGTCCCTTTCGCATCCACTATTTCTACGTTACCTACCTTTGTATAGTTTCTATGTCCCCATATATCGACTATTTCCTCATTACGTATTTTGGTTTTGTTTCTATTGCAGCCAACATGTCTTTGTTATGTTTTCTTGCATAATTTACACGTCCTTTTTACAACGAATAATTCTACATTATGTATTCATGTATAGTTTTTATGTCCCCTTTGCAGCCCCTAGTTCTACGTTACCTATTCATGTATAGTTTCTATGTCCTCTTTGACGCGACTATTTCCATATTACGTATTTTTGTTTTGTTTCTATGTCCCTTTTGCAGCCAATATTTCTACATTATTTTACTTACTTTTGTATAGCTCCAATGCCCCTTTTGCAGTCCATATTTCTACATTGCGTACTTTTTTTTTATAGCTTCAAGGACACTTTTGCAGACTATATTTTTACATAACGCATTTTTGTATAGCTTCTCTGTCCCTTTAGCAACCGCTGTTTCTTTACTAAGAATTCTGGGAAGTATGTATGCCTATTTAGTCGCGGCTGCTTATGTATACTTGACTTATATCGCCTTATATCGACTTATAGCGGCTATTTGTACATTGCGCGTCCTTGTATATGTTTATTGTCTTTAGCGGCGGTTATTTCAGTCTTACGTTTATGGTATCTTATCTGTGCCCCCTTTACTACGGCTATTTCTGTATTATGTATTCTTGTAGATTTTTTATGTCCCCTTATTGTAGCTATTTCTGTATTCTTGTAGTTCTTTTCTGTCCCCTTAGCAGTGGCTATTTTTTGTATTATGTATTCTTGTAAATTTTATATGTCCCCTGAGCAGTGACTTTTTCTGTGTTTTGTATTCTTGTAGACTTTTTTTTTGTTTTTGTTAGCAGTGTTTTTTTCTGTATTATTTATTCTCGTAAATTTGTTATGTCCCCTTAGCAGTGGCTATTTCAGTGTTATGTATTCTTGTAGACTTTATATGTCCCCTGTGCAGGGGCTTTTTCTGTGTTTTGTATTCTTATAGATCTGTATTATGCATTGTTGTATAGTTTGCTGTCATTTTTGTATTATGTATTCTTGTAATTTGTTTCTTTTCCGCTTAGCAGTGGCTATTTCTGTATTATGTATTCTTGTAAATTTTGTCCTACCCCCTTATAAACGGTTTCTGTCCGTTTAGCAACGACCATTTCTGCTTTGCGTATTCTTGCACATTATTTGTGTCACTTAATCAACTTCTATTTAAATTTGTTTTATTAATTGACATTCTATGCCAGTGTGACCAATTTTTGATAATATATTTGTATGATATGAAGATTGATGGGTGCACAAAAACGTGAAGGCACAATCTGAAATAGAAAGAAGGTGCGGCCGATGGTCGTCCGAACCTGGAAAATGGGGATAAGTCATTTCCAGGTATCTCAAACAGAAAGGCATCCACTGAAACCGCTCTCATTATTTTCTGTTTTGTTGGCACTTAATTGGAGAATTCTCTCATTTTATCATACTTTTGGTCTTGGATTTACTCCGCGATACACAACAGTTTTGTACTAACTGTGGACTGTAATGTTACCGACTTATAGGTTTTCGCCGTAGTTATAAGCTGTGACAACGACATGGTAATTATTATTTTTGAAAACTCGGATAGAATATAGAATAAAATCCTGAATGGCTGTGAGATCAACACAATTTCCCTGACGCTACCTATGTTCTTGTTTCGGCTCCATTCAGATGACTACACATCCCGCTATCTTCATTATGCACATATTTTTTCAAAGCTTCAACTTTTTTACATTTCATTTTTTTTGTAGCATTGGTTTTGTTGTCATTGCTTTTACATACGGTCATTTTCCAAACCCACGCAAACTCCAAATACTCCACTTGTATATAAGTTTAAACAGCTGTTTTAATGTATTGAAGACTAAAGAAATTGAAAATCAATAAAATTGCATCACGTGACAATATGAAAAGCGTAAAGCAGTATCCAGGTTGAAAAGCTTGGAATAGCACAGATTGTATAGAGGACTTTAGTATATATAAGATAGTATATTGACACAATGTCACCTAGCCCATGTATAATACCCTTCTTATAGGTTACTAAGTGAGTGTTCCAGATGTTTTTATATAACGTGGTTGGGGAAACGACTTGTTCTCTCGGCATGTCCCTGATCACATATGGATCGCGCAGTGGGTTATGAAGGCTTACCGTTCTGTTGACAGCGGCATGTGGCCACGTGCACTTGTTAATCTGTTAACCCATTACGTATATAACAAACTTTGTAACTCATTAAGATAGGTTGATAAACCTAAAGACTGAACAGAAGTTGAACGACGAGAGTACGTGTAATACGACAAATATCACCCTCAATATAGAGATACGGGAAAGGTACTGAACAATACCTGGTATCTCGTTGTATAATCTCTATGCATCCCCCGACTAATGGGGGAAAGGTTTATTTTCAACCTGTAGCTGGTAAATATAAATATATATCATACAGTAACATTATATGCTGATATAACCTTCTGCGGGGATGGTTTACCCATAACAACTCGAGATTAAGATCAATTCAGAACCGTGGTATTCTAGAACATAAAAAGACCCATGGGTTTGACCTTGGATTAGTATGTAGACTAATCCCAGGTTTGAGTTAGTCAACAACATTACGACATGTAATGAATATTTGAAAACATGTGTTCAATGTTCAACATTTAGGTTTTGACCCTAAGGTTAAGCTTATATATGTTATAATCTTTTCAAGTTATTTTAAAGACAAAAACTGTTCTTTTAAGCTAGGAGGGAAAAAATAAAAACTATAAATTAAAAAAAAAGGCCATAATTATCGTAAACATCATTTTTACCTGTTCTGCATTAGTGTTAAAAACTATATTGACTTTTGACTTATATATACCACAAAGACATGACATCTTGTTTCACAGGCACTTTGGAAGTTAAACTACACAGTCAATAGTATACGTATTTTTATGAATAACAGCTTCTTTGTTTAGCAACGTTTCGATTTAGTTCTTAAAAGCTTTCTCAAGTTAAACGCTATTTAATAATTTATGTTACCCTCTCATCGCCTGAATAAAGCCTAACATAGGTGTTTCGATATAACACATGAGTGTATGGTCAAATAATAATATGTAGACAATCCTTCTTTATATGATCGTACTTCGATTCCAATGTAATGACTTACCGTTTAAGTTTATCTCTGTTTAAATTGAAATGATTTGGCGTTTACTGTGTGACGATACTTTTCCCTGCCCACTTTTACAGGGATGAACACCGAGTGTTACCGATTGATCTTGTGTTGACGCTAGTTCACACAATCTTCGTACATTCATACATCCTCATATTCCTTGGTACTATTTCATAAAGCATTTTCTAACTAAAATTATTTTTAAAAATCCATTTTAGAATTTGAACAACTCGTAATTGTGTTTATAATGGATACACACATAGGCCTACTGTCAGGCGCATAAAACTAAAAACCATATTAAATGTTAGACAAGTCGTAACTCTCATTCTAATTGAGAGGGCTTATTTATTGATTAATGTCGATTTCTTTAAAATACCAGTTTTCATGTTGATATATTCTTCACCCAATTCGACTGTCTTGTTTGTCGCATGCTTTCTATACCATGTACATGGTCCTAACCTTTTCCACATGCCTTTATGTTGCTCACGACAACTCGAGATTAGGATCCGTCAACAAACTAGTATCTGAGATTTTATCTAGATCATGAGATGATTAATCGGTTTTAATTAATCGGCAACCCTGTGTCAATGTGATTTATTTGAAGAAATATATTAAAAGCTAAGCGTCAACTTTAACAAATGACAAATAATGCGCGTGGACTTGTGGTACTACTGGTACTCGTATATTTTATAGCACGTTATAATTATAAAGGCAAATCAGACAAATCAGACCTACTTTCAGCCATTTTAGATGGAGAAAGATTTTCCATCGACTTCCTTCCGCCTGATTTTGCATAACGGTCACTGGTATCCGGGATAGCGGGGCTCAGTCAGTGCAGCAGTTATGTAATTTAGTCCAAATCTTTAATTACCAGCCATAAAGAAATATTTGAACATTCGACAAAATTATAAGATGAATAAATTTGTTCAAAAAAATCAATAAATAAAACACATAATAGTACCAAAATAATAATGGAGTAAATAAATAATGAAATAAAAATGTCCATTTGCAGATTTGTGTAAAGTGTGGATCGCTTAAATCATTTAAATTTGAATTAAACACAAAATAACAGTGGAATCGGGCCCTGTTGCTTTGTGATATTGAATTGTTCAGGGTCTCCTTTTTTCTCCCACTGTACAAACATTCGCTCCCGTAACAAAAGATTGAATTAATCATCGTGTTCCTTTGGATTTTGTTTCACTATGCTGTAGCCATGTGTACAAATAATTCCGCATGCATGCGCGTGAGAACTTTTGTCAGCATATCGTAAATAGTTGGCTAAATAGTTCAATGGTACAGCATTCACTGCCATCCCCAATCGTTGTAAGCTGTTAACCTATAGATATCGCCCGGTGTGATTTCCTGTCAACCAATTAGATTGCAAGCAGCTGTCAAATCTATGGCCTCCTCCCCATCTCGATATTGATTGATCTAACAGTCAACTACCTGGACAATAAAAAGCGCGTATGGCCCGCTATAGGAGGAAATTTATTCCAGTTGCCTTTGGGATCCTTTGTGCCACGTGGCCATCAGTTTACCTGCCCATATAAAATTGGTCACATGTCAACGATTCTCTCCATTGTGGTTGACTCTCGGCTCTAAAATACCTGTTGTTACCTGGGACATTTTAATGCCAGCATCTACGAGGTAATGTTCGTGCATTGCAAGCTACACTGCATGTTTTTGTTGAGAATTCAGGTAACGCGGCTACCACTTTTCCATTCCAGGTGTCCCGCGTGCGTGTCCAGACCTTACACCCTATACAGTGCTGACTGTTTCTTTCTTTCACGTTTAACGTAAACTTAGACGTCAAACAAGTTTTGGAGACACACGATGCCTCTCTAGAAGTATTTTCAAGCTACGGCCTCCAGGTAAGGGTTTAAACCGCTTAACATACACTGAAAGAGAATTTGTAAGCTGAAAATGTAATTTTAGCTAGTATTTTTTGCTACAATTAGCTAAATATTTGGTGATTTAAATGTATTCAAATCTTTAGAATTTGATTTATTAGTCTTATTTACACATGCATTACCTGTATTACAGACAAATGACTTCATCGAAAAATTTAAACTAAACACTCGCTACTTTTCAAAAGCATAAAAACTGTGTAATGAAATTTCAATTCGACTGAGAAATGCATCAATAAAAGCTTATATTGAAACAATTTACCACCTCAAATTGAGTAATAAGTTCACGCCTTAATAAACTAGCCCGATCATAGATAGACCTTTACTGTCCATCTGTGTGTCCGAATTGATCCAATGAACGTGCCTTGATGAATGCATGAATGTTAAGTAGTACACTGTTGAAAAACACACAATAACAGCGTAAAATAATGTTTGACCGTTTTTCTACTGTAGAATAGAATTTAATTAAATTCGGAGTAAAAATAATTGCGATGATACTGCTCTAGACAGGTACAAATTAACGGGCGCCAGTCTTTACAAACATCACCTGCAGAGTTACAATGACTTCACACGTGGCCATACGGTACTGTGTATAGGACCATATGGTGTGATAGTTGAAGTTTCACAAAACCAGCGTAAACATATACATTTGGTTAAGGTAAAGAGCAATGTAAATGGGAAAAGATACACTCCAATTAAACATATGATTGTTGTGTCTATTACAAAGTGAAAATTAACGGTATATTTGTGGTTTATTCTGGGGTAAAACTTAAATAATGATTCTGCCTCAGACAATTTTGCAGGTGGAAACTGTATTTTGGGTAAAACTTTCTTAATTGGAACAGATTCTAGCTCAGACATTTTTGCAGGTAGAAACTGTATTTGGGGTAAAACTTTCTGAATTGGAACAGATTCTAGCTCAGACATTTTTGCAAGAAGAAAGTGACAGCTGAATCAGGTGAAAACAGTTCCATATGGTAACATCGAGAACAAAAAACGCTTCTCTTTGCTCATCACTTAACTACTGTGTTCGCTGGCTTAAATATAATAAAACAAGCCGAGGTACCTCACTTTCAACATCCGATTACGATAATGTTTGCCAAAACACTGCGCGATAGATTATCTTTTGTAAAGCCACGTTTAAACAAATCGATTCATACGAAACGAATGTACTCAAATCCGTCAAATCGTAGCTATATGTATTGACTGTTCTATTTGTTTGACGACAAGATGGAAACGAGACCTCAGATCCCCCATCGAATGTACGGTACACACCATTTTCGACGTCAAACGATCTCCGCCAATATGGCACGCGGTTTTTCGAATCCACTGCATGATTAACATAATTTTGTAGAGACATAACAGTTTTTAAATGTTTTGGATTCAGATCATGTATTGTTCCTAAATTAAATTTGCGTATTACAAAGCCATAGGTAATTCGCCAAGCCTATTTAAATGTGGATTATATAGTGTACATACACCGATAAAAGCTATACAAGTTTATTTGAAAATTTATACATCTGTTACAGTCAAACATATAGTGATGATACAACAGTATCGATATTCTCGCGAGATTTAGCCATTGAGAAGCGAGTAGTGTGTGGTCGCCGCTTTATGTTCTCTTTATTATCTTTGAAGGGCAGCACTGCACTGCTGTCTTCACTTTGCACTGAAGGAAGATTAACTTTGCAAAAGTGCCACAACACATAACATTTTATGTTTATGCTTGTGTCAATTATTTTTTAAATATACTACCCTCATATGAGTGAAATACCCTTAAACGCGGCGCAAAACACCAATAAATCGATTAATCAATCAATATTGACTAGCATTGGTGCCTGAGTTCATTTGCCAAATCGGGACCAACTCTTAGTTTGGAGTTTATGCGTCAATTAATAATGCTTATGTTTTAAAATCACTATTAAGTTTCTTAACATTCATAGAAAAGATAGAAAAATTATGAACCCCAAAATTCAATCAAAAGGCACTTCAGAGCTATTAGTCATGATTAACGGATAAATATCATCGCCATTACATTTGACATTACTGGTGGATTTTATTTGAACACTCAAAACGGGTTAAAAGCGCATGTCTGAGGAATTTACACTGAAAGGTGAAATACACCAATGAAAATTATGTCTACGATCACGTGACATTCTCGAGACCAGTCCACGTGCAAGCAAAACCAAATTGCATTTAAAGTGTGGCATTAACAGTCTGCGTCGGCGTATAATGCGGAAACGTGTAATCTAAGTAGCAGACGACGCAATTAATTTGTAATTTCATATTTATACGTCTTTGTTCAGCACTGCGTAAAATATATTATTTAAAATAGACTCCCAAAACCGATTATTGTTCCTAGACACACAAAGGCTTTATTTGTCCACGAAACAGGGACTTGACAATTTTTTCAAACAATTATAAATCCCATATGTTGTGTACAATCCGGTTTTCAATTATAAAATGGTTGATGAAAGTTCAGTATCAACTACAACAAATAAGATTGTACAAAACATATGTTTTTTTTATAAAATCTGCTGGGATATTTTACCTAGATATTTTTTTAGAAATTCAAAGGAGAAAATTGCATGGATGCCCGCAGAGCCAGGCGGATGGGGGTGGGTGGGGACAATTGACACTTAAGAGGAGCACCATAGACTGATCCGAAATTTCTCACAACCGAAAGCTATTTATCTCTAACATATCATGAGGACACATCTGAACTAATCGACTTTTCTCTATCAGCGTATCTAATCATATGAAGTATAAAGACGTCTTAGTTTCTAAATGTCAGTGAAGAATCTTTGATTTTTACTCTCTCTTTTATTTCCTTTTTATGCTGACATGTTAAATTTGTTTCTCTTTTTATATCATAGCTGACTTTTATTATAGCTGACATTGTTCAGCACTCAGACAGTTCGGAACAGCTGTCAACAACACGCCGTATTATGAGTTTTATAGACATTGGACTGTTCTGCTCACAGCAATGTGGAGTCTATGTTTTAAACAGCTAGATTGCCCCAGGCTATATATACCTACCAATACATATGTACATACATACATACATATTTTAAATTGTGGCGACTCCATTCAGTGGAATGATTTGCGCCATTGCTAGTCGGGTTTGTCTCATAATTATCTATGGTGTCAATGACATTAACTAGCACAACAAGTGCCTCATGAGGACATTATGT
>JAVFBW010142263.1:0-12844 GCA_034783835.1 Mopalia ciliata | reverse complement strand
TTTCAATCTCCCTGCTCCCTTGAAATCGTGTTTGAATTTGTTACAAAAATTCCATATTTGACAGTTTTAACAATGTATCATCGTAACAATAACGAATTGCATTTAGTTATTATACAAAAAATATTTTCTGAAATCAAGAGATAAGTCTATATTACATCTAAGATAACTATACCATTAAAAATTCATATAATAAATATCATTTATTTGCCAAATTTTCCTAAATATGTCAATTCTGCATTAAAAACCTGGGTACGACCATACGACTGGCATGGTTTACTTGTTGTTGAGTGACTTTATGCCTTACATTAAGAAATTCGTGAGTAACTCTAGACTGAATACTAGCAACATGTCATGATTCAATTTTGAAGACACTATTATTCCGAAAGACCTCTAGATTACACTAATAATGACTAAATATAACCAACCTATTAATTATTATATAACCTGCGAAAGAAAAACGTTTTTAAAAAAAAATAAAAAAGATAAACCTTTATGAGTTTTATAAAATCACAACAATGTCCATAAATTTCTACAAAGAATAATAAGTTTAGTTTAAGTCGCGAGTATAAATCTTTTTGTAAACGTAGAAAGTCTTTTGTAATTTGAATTAGTAGTTCAAATGTGAATAAGTTGCTTGGACATAGGAGTTCATGAAACACGAAAACTGTCCATCTAGTAAAGTTCATTTGATCACCAATTATATATAATTTAAAGCACAGTCATTTGTTTGGAAAGCAGAATATCAGATCATTAGCAATGTCTCTAACAAGTATACAGACTGGATCAACTAGATACGCAAGGCCGTTTAAACTAGTAACACCCAAATTAGTAAAGAGATAAGTCGATACAGTCGTGCATAAGTACGAATAAGTCCAGCATTGCATCTCAAATTTCTTCAATATCAGACTTAAACATTTACAGAATATTCAAAACCTTCTAAAAAATATGACGCTATAATAACTGTGAACACTTTACTTTATGGAATAATTGAAATGAAAAAAGACGAAAATTAATAAACTTGATAACGTTATTATGTGATGGACTTTATTAGTCAATACCTCCAAACGATTTTTGTAATTTGCTGACTTTTGGTACAAGTCTGTTAGCATACTTAGACATTATGAGAACATTGCGGATTCCCATTCCTAAAATGTTCTTTGTTATGCCATGTTTAGTTCATATCACTATGAGGTTTTAGTCATACAGCTGATTGACAAGTATAAACACTATGAAATATCGAAAAGCAGTCACTTTTAAGGTGTAGTACACCAGCAGATCCTCACTTGATGCAATCCCTGTCAGATATTGTTGAACACTTGTTTAGACTCTTGGGAGAATCTGCTTTAGTGGTGCCAGTCCTCCTGACGGAGCGCATATATGGCCTGAAGCGCTCCAGTGATCCAAAGTGCCAGTCCTTCTGACGGAGCACATATATAACTTGGGGCGCTCCGGAGCGCTCCACTTTTTATGCAAAGTTGAGGATTACAGGGGGGAGGATTACAGTATCCTGAAATAGAAAAGACAGTATATATCCAGGCTCTTCACAACCAAGTTGAATACGTGCTATTAAAAATTTGAGGTTCCTTTGTACCATGTTTTTCGGAATTCCCCTATTTTTTGTTTCGCTTTGGAATAAAAGAACACAATCATGCGAGATAACATTCATTTGTTAACAAAAACTTACAAGATAAGGATTCCATATTAAGGTAATATTTTGTTATGTGGAGTAATTTGCTCATATTATTTTCTAAAGTTATTTTTTTCAAAGTACTGTTTATTATCTTTCAAACTTATATGATTCTCCACGCACCAGTACGAGACCAGTGGGACAGCAAAAACAAAAAAACTGTCGATATTTATATAACTTTTTGTCTATTCGAAGTTCAATGGTATATTAGACTTTCATATGTGATTAAATCGGAAAATCGGCATGACTTGTTTATTTGATTGGCTAACCATAGTTATACCGTTTTTGTTTGAGGAGAGGGGGGATTGACCAGGAAATATTTCCTGAAAATGTGCTTAATATGCCATGTCATATTGCTTAATTAATATAAAGGTTTTGATGAATCGTTTTATTCAGGTTCCTCTTTACATTTTGGTCCCAGCTTTGTAGGAGTGTATAATGTGACACGCTTGTTTTGTTTATTTTTGTATATCGAACTGTATTCAGGCCCTTTAAGTTTTGTTTGCTACCAATATTTGAAGCCATTTATAGTGACTCCATTTATGATATGGCTATCAGAAGTTCATGAAGCACTTTGTCATGCCTGTGGCACAACCGGAGCAAATTATGCTCTGATAAGTGACATTACATTTGACATTGTGTCGACTAGAATGGAGAGTAACATAATCTACATGGAGTGATGACTCAAATGGTAAGTCCCAACATCACAATTAACTGGGATACACACAATTTAATACCCAAGCGCACAAGCAAATCTTAATTGGGTTGTGTTCGAAAAACTAATGATAAGTAAACAACGTCACACAAAACATAGAGCCTGTTGAATATATATGTATATATATATATATATATATATACTACAGAACTCAATATTTACTTAACGCTCAAAGATACGCATGGACATACAACATACAGCGAATACACAACATACAGAGAACAAAACATTATTGGCTTACCTAAATGTTTATTCTATGTATGTTGTTTTATGGTCCTATCCTTGGTCCTTGTAATGGCCCTGGTGGATCCAATCTGTATCCAAAAGATGGTGTCGGACTCCAGCATCATGTTTCTGTTCTTTTTGACCTGCTGCAATGACCTTGGATCTATGGCTTCTTTAGATTTAGGTGGATTATGGTCTTTGTTTAAACCTCGCTAAATGATATTTGATATATTGATTTCAATAGAAAGGCATGTCTTTTGTTAATGAGGCAATCTATGTACTTGAGAGCATTGGTGAATGTTTTGTTAGAAAGGACCTTTCTTACAGCGTCGATAAGGGAGAATAAGATAAGCGAAAATATTCATAGGTTTAGTATATCGCCCGCTTGGTAAAAACATTGACTATTTCAATGATAAATTTCTAAAGAAACATGTAAAATTTCAAACCGGAAAATAAAATTTTCCCCATATTCGGTGGCTTTAATCCAGGTCTTTTAAAAATTGACGCCAATTGAACATTCACAGATTTTCAACGAAACATTTAAAACATTTAATCTTGTTTTATAATTCCAGATTATTTTCATAATTTCAAATACTACCTTCCAACACGGCAACACTCACAATTCACATTTGACCCATGGTGTTCAGAAGTATTAATAGGTGTAATAACCGGTTTAAAAATAGTTCCCCTGTCATATCCGACCAAATCCAATAAAACTTCTAGCACAATCAATTTCCCTCCCACGTAAAGACATTGTAAGTCGTTCCTTCGAAACTCAACTTTTTACAGATCTAAAAATAGCAACAAAATCCCCCCTGTATATAATACGACATTATAAGTTTTAGACCTATTTCCTTTCAGTTTGCTTTCAAACTATAAAAGAATCGTGTCAAGGTGCTTTAATGATAATCAGTCTACCTTTAAACACTACAGACTGCAGAACCACATCTATATTACAACCCTTAATTTTTAATTTAGATGAGTGATACCATCAACGCCTAATCCATACTCTACATATTTCTATTGCTAACACCAATGCATTGTATTTAATTCTTTTCAGAAAGTCCAGTTAACCCCAGAATTCATCCGTGAAATTTAATCTTTCCTTCATATTTTCTTAACCTTTTTTAGCAAACAGTCTGACGCTCATGAATATCAAACACGTAGCTCGTCCATTAATTTACATAGACCATTTCCCAGAACTCACTTGTCATTTTATACGAGCGAGATATAAGGGCAAATAGAGTGGAACAAGTTGCCCCACGAAATAAAATCTTACAATACAGTGCGTTTATTTAATTTAAATCGCCCCTTAAATATCATCTTGCAATACTCTACTTCAGTCCGGTTGAGGCTTCCTCTCTTTTAAAATATAAATATTTAATAAATATAGCTATATTTTATATATGAATCCGTTGTTATTGTTTATATGTTATGGCATATAAAAAAAGTCACTGATCACACCTCGTTATTGTTTTTATCCATTATTATTATTATATACATATATTTCTGTAAAATAATCACACAGGCACAGGGATGTAAATTAATTAAAATCGACGAATCATCTTACGTTCCAGATAAATTTCCAAGGACAAGTTTCTTAATAAACCTGAATCTAGGGTAAGGGTTATATAATATTTATGTAATGAATAAAATAAGAACTTTGGGACTTTTTTCCCATCAGAAAAACAGCAAAATTTTTTTTAATAATTTAATACGTATATTTCTTTTTTAAAGTGTACATTGTGATTGTAAAGTTGTCAGTAGGACACAATAGTTTACGAATTGGAACAAGTTTGAGGAAGTAATCAGATAAGGATGGAAGCATAAAAAAATAGAATTGCAACGGGATAAACTGGATTCGTATTTATCAATCATGGAAAATATTAGAAGAAAAATGTGTCCAATCGAAAAAAAAAACGACGTGAATTAGAATACGTTCTACATACATGCTATGATTTTATACGAGCGGTTCATATCTCAAACGAAATATAATACTCACTTGAATATATGCATTTTAACACGGCTTTTACTTTTCATTCTGTTTATTTGTTAGGTGACAGTAGTTAAGTTCTGTACATAAAAACCCAGCGAGGAGTTAGTGTAGTAAACTAGGTTCTAGTGTGGGGGTATATCGTCTGCTCCAAGGCCTTTTTGTTTAAATGTTTGTTTCTTAATTTAAGACACGCTAAAGTCTCATATTTAAAATTATGTTGATCTTCTCATTATAATTGCCATTAGTGTGTACTTCAATTCAAATGTTTGTAAAAACAAATTGCCAGCTTTGGCGCAATTCACATTTTGCGAATGAAACTGTGTCCCAGTTTTACAATCCAGAACAGCTTACTCGTCGCCACTGAATTTACATACGAAAATAAAGATTTATTGAATGGACTGAACCAGAACAAACCCACAGGATGAGATTTGGTATAACATTAACGAGAAATCATCATTCGTCATTCGTTGAAGCTTTTATTCAGTGGCATGGTTATAGTCTAGCATTTAGTAAACTGAAGGCACTTCATCATTCCTTCTGATCATTGAGTGACGGTCATTTTATAGCCTTTTTATTAGGTGTGGTTTTGAGGCGGGGCGGCGTGTGGGTCTTAATTGGCTCGCTGTGGTTGTTCTTTTAGTAGCATGGATTTAATCACGTTGTGGAAATCGTCGGGTTAGCGTTAATATATCACATTCCAAACAGAGGTTTGGCAAAATTTGAAGCCTCTGCTTTCTAACATGTTGTCGCGTTCAAGAGTGGTCTTTGTATATCGTCTATACAGACATCACCCCGTTTGACATGGTTTCCCCTTGGCTTGTTCTTGGTTATCCTTTCTTCATAAGGTAAGGTGGAAAAGAAGACCATCACATTAACTATCTCTTCCTTTCCGTCATTGCTTTAATAGAGTTATCTAGAGTCTACAGCATCTACTTTCGGATGATCTCTCCTTACCCATCCGGCCCGCGTCTATGGCTTAGTGGAAGCGATTTCGCTTACTAAACTGAACCTACTTCAATGCACCGTTCACGGGATCGAGTTCGCCTGTCGACCATCAGGTATAAAAGCGATTTCCACCAGAATAAGGCTAAGTGCAGTGTGAAGTGGACAATACGTCCTCATATAAGTTAAATACCCTTGAGACGAGGTTAAACCGTAATCAAACAAAACAAACAAGCCTTACCCCACCCAATCTGATCTTATTGGGGCTTTCATTTGAATGAAAGAGCTGGCATAAACAAAAGATGACAACTACTTTAGAATCTATAAGTAATATACACGCCCGATCGTGGCCCCATTAATCAGACCTGAAATGTCACTTGACAGTGTCGCCACGTTTGTTACTTGCGATCTTTGTTGTGTAAAGGACTTTCTGGTTGTCTGTTTGTTTCTACAAAAGTCCAATTGGTTTTTTATTTACACGTTTTTAGTCCTAGTTCAAACAACCTTTCCTCATTTCACAGCCAAAAGGCGGATCGCCACATGGCGATAAGCACATTTTAAAGTTCAGACCAAAACACCTCAGGCTTAAGTGGATGCAGTCAAAATGTAAACACTGTAGATTACATATTGTTCGAAAAATTGTGGGCTTATGGTTGATCTACTTGCGCTTATATTATTCCGCAGTGTAGAAAGTTTTTGCCCTGTATGTTGTTCCGAATGACGTGTCCTCAAATTACTTAACGCGTAAGATTAAGTTTTCATCCCGTAATATAGCACACCGGAAACGTCATATAACCATTTTGTCGTGTATGGCAGTATACAGGAAACGTGAAGACAAACCAAAACATATCAATCTTAACTATCCAATCACAGGGGTGAGTAATTACTTTTTTGCACATAATACGCTCACCACAAGTCTTAACCTTCACCTTTTTCGAAAGAAATCGATTCCTGACGTTTCCGGTGTGCTGTGTTACATAAAAAAAACCTAATGTTACTCGTCAAAAAATTTGAGGATACGTCATTTTGAACAATACCACAACGAAAGTTTTCTAATGCGTGCATTTTGACCAAAGATCACGTTTAATAACAAAAGTTTACGTGAGACAAAAACTGTGACGTGGTGGTCTTGGAAATGGGGAGGTCTGATTGGCTGGTTTAACACCTAGTCATTTATAAACATTCACGTCATAAAGTGTCGACGTTAGACGCACTTACCCAACCATAGGTGAGTCCGTCAGTTCGAGACATTTGGTTCTCAGCGACACAGTGTATATTTTGTTATACTGAAAGTATTCGTTCCAGTGTTTGGGACAAATCTATCAGTGTTAAACATTAATGTAATAGACTTATAATATCCCCCTGTAGGAAACGGGGTCCGGTGTCATTTAAAAACAGAACATTTCACGCAACAAGATATATGTGTGCTTTATTGGAAAATGTTTCACGTGCGCGAAGAGAGATTTTAATGACATAATAAATCATTTTATTTCTTCCACGCTGCACCACTCGACATTACAATTATTGCACGGCATGGAAAGAGATACGGAAACTGTATGTCATGGCTAACGTCCATATCGACAAAAATGGAACAAAACAATGAAGTAAATAATGCAAGATGTTTTAGTTGCAATTTGTTTTATGATCAGCTTATTCAAGTTTTTACAACATCAACGATTTTGCTGCCGTAGGAAATTTCGGATAACATGAGTTATTTGGAAATATTCACTCATATTGCTTATCGTCGACAGACATTTGTTGATATTTGTGGTTTCCACAATAGCCTCAAAATTTGTAGCAATTCCTACACCGTATATAGGCTGTAATTCAGGTTCCAACAACTTTTGTTTATGTTCACTGTAATATCTTATAAATTATAAATATCCCCTCCCAGCCTCTTTCTCTCATAGCAACAAAGGAATATAACTTGGGATTGCCAGCATCTGAAGCTCCTTGCACGGCTGGTGGTAATGTACAACCATTTGTTTTTCAGGAAAAGACTTCTCGACGCAAAGGTTTAGACTTCACTACGATGGCTCCAAACGCTCGTTTTCTTCGTTTCGTCATACTGTGTTATTGCGTCTCCTATGTGCGGTAAGTTTTAAATTGACTTAATATTGAAACGTTGCATAGATTTATTTCGTAAATGAATACCTTGGGAAGACAATAGTGTTTAATTTACTTTAGTTTAAAGCATACTCCATCCATACACAGTCGTATCAGTTAGCGAGTGGTTTTTGGTGAGCCACGCGCAATCTCGTGTGTAATGAACAATGCTAAGTGGAATGTCTTGTGAATAGACCCACGTCTGGTAGACTTTTCTTTCATGCCATATCATTGCACAGTTTGTTTGCTATTGACTAAGAATATTAACTGAATATTATTCAATGTTATAGATGTATAAACTATATGGCTGAAACAGTCTGCAACACAGTTTGCAATGATTGGAATATAATTGCACATGACTCATGTGCTGTTTTTTATTTTTTATTTCTTACACTTTAAATGACCTTGCATGTCTGGTAAAACAGTCATCAACTAAGTATCTGTTGGAGGTAGAAACATTTCAAATTGCGATGATACTCCTCAGATTTCCCTTGAAAAAATAATCCGAAAGAAAAACTACTTATTTATCTTTATCCATGTCATGCCTTAGTCCAATAAGTATACTCCCGCTATACGAAGTAGTCGGGATATAAAGCGTTCCAAATGTCCGTCCGATTTTCGTCCTTTACACATTGCTTTCTGGGGCATATAACTTTTTACCAAACTTTATAGTTGCTTCAATCGAGGTTGAAGGTTGTGCCTTTTGCTCAATTACGTGTTTACAACACACCCTAATTTGTACATTATAATCTTCAAAGGTCAAATATTTACATGTGCAATACGATTGGTATCATGTGCCTATCTAGAGGACTGTTCAATATGTGCAGATCACATCAAAGAAAAATGGAATCGCAGTGTACTGACTCCTATTTAGAGGCCATGCGACATAACGCTGCTTAGTTGTATTTTATGCTAGCCTGAAATGCTAAATTTCTATGGGCACTAGACACCCAAAAGCGTGGGAACTGTAGCCTATCAGTGATGCTTTATCGCACAACCGTAACCTGCTCTTGGTCATGTTTATAAGTTGATTTTGACCAATGCTTATCGTAATTATTTTTGCCTCCTGTAGTAGACCCATACTGTTGTTGAATCGGCTTATTTCATTGGCCGGTGGATCTAGGGAAAATCTCAGATGGGTTAAGATTATGTGCCCTTGATCGTCTCCGATACCACGATAGACGTGTGTAATATGCCAAGGTTAAAATACCCAAGTCGTAACTTGAATGTTTATAGGTTGATTTTGACCACTGCTTATCGTAATTATTTTTGCCTCCTGTAGTAGACGCCTACTGTTGTTGAATCGGCTTATTTCATTGGCCGGTGGATATAGAGAAAATCCCCCATGGGTCAAGATTATGTGCCTTTAATCCTCTCCGATACCACGATAGAGGTTTGTAATATACAAAGGTTAAAATACCTATGTCTTAACCTTTGCTCGCAAATATGGGCTGCACTTGTGTTTAAAGACCTTGTCAAAGCTAATCGTTCTGAGGGCATACGGTCTTGAAAAGTTACAGAACATTTGATAGAAGAGATCTTAGGTTAAGGAACAGCACAGATTGTTTTGAAATATATATTCATTTGACAAATGAAAATATTAATTGATTTATTAATTAAATCAAATAATGATGACGTATATAGGTCTAAATAGTGTTTGTGCATATTTCCGGTAAATATGATATGATTTGTGGGAATCAAGTAATGATGAGGTATATAGGTCTGAATATTATTTGTGCATATTTTTTCGTAAATATAATATGATTTGTGAGAATCAATTACTGATGAGATATAAAGGTCTGATTATTATTTGTGCATATTTTTCGTAAATATGATATGATTTGTAGAAATCTAGTAATGATAAGGTATAAAGGCCTGATTATTATGTGTGCATGTTTCTGGTAAATATGATATGATTTGTGGGAATCAATTACTGATGAGGTATATAGGTCTGAATATTATTTATGCATAGTTTCGGTAAATATGATATGATTTGTGGGAATCAATTACTGATGAGGTATATAGGTCTGAAAATTATTTATGCATAGTTTCGGTAAATGTGATATGATTTGTGGGAATCAATTACTGATGAGGTATATAGGTCTGAATATTATTTAGGCATAGTTTCGGTAAATGTGATATGATTTGTGGGAATCAATTACTGATGAGGTATATAGGTCTGAATATTATTTATGCATAGTTTCGGTAAATGTGATATGATTTGTGGGAATCAAGTAATGATAACGTATAAAGGCATGAATATTTTTTGTGAATATTTTTCGTGGATATGATATGATTTGTGGGAATCAAGCAATGATATGGCATATAGGTCTTGATATTTTTGGTAAATATGATATGATTTGTGAGAAGTTATGGTAACGTATATAGGCATGAATATTATTTGTGCATATTTTGGTAAACTTTGATAGTGAGGATTATATATGCAAGTTTTGCAAAAATATTAATTACTGAACTTATTAATATTTAAATACATATATAAAAAAAGATAAATAATGTGTTTATGGTGCCTTGGTTCTCTGAAATGCTGTATATCTCCTAATTAATTAGCTTACCGACATTTAACAACCGTTGAAGTAAAGGGTGGCTAAATCATATCTCGTATAATACCTGCCCATCTGTAGAAAGCCATCCGGTGGTTGCGTGGAAGCTTCATATTGCCCTAGGGCCGGTTGTTCGAAGCGCTATGAAATTTAATGCGCGACTAGATAACGTCACGCATGTTGTAGATCTAGCTCTAACCCGGCTTAAGGGATTTATTCTGGTGTTAGCGGCTAATCGTTTTTCGAGCAACTGGCTGCTGGTGAATTCGGAGCTAAGAGGCAACACGAAGACCATCAGAATTTTGATTTCTCTTTCTGCGTGTTGTAATTGTCCTGTTCAGGCATTGTTTGTTGCCAATGGCAGTAGTATAGAAAAAGCAACTCAAGTCATATTTATTAGTTCATAATAAGGAAGGCTACAACGTTATCATGTACTCATAGAAGTGCAGTATCATTTTGATATAGCACTATTTATATAGTAATTTTTTAGTACAGACAAAGAAGGAATCAACCTTATTATGTACTAAGGAGCGGAGAATGGCTCCTTAGTATTTGGAAATTAAGAGCTACACGTTATTTAGTACTAAAGAGCGACCAGAATAGCGCCTTCGACGTGCCGTCACCGGTTGAGCAAGATGGCGTTGCGAGAGGTCATTGGAGTGCATGGCCAGTGTGTCGTCTGCGTGCTTAGGAATTTTGGCGGTTGTATTGTGGACAAGTCAATGACTGTGTTTGGTTCTTTAGTATATGATAAGTGAGGACGGTGTTACGTTATTCAGTAGTAAAGAGCGGCTGGTTAGCAGCTTTGTACAGAATAAGTAAGGTTTTACGTTATTAAGTATTAAGGTGTAGGGAGAACAACTACATGACGTCAGCGAGAATGGCTGGTGCCGGAAACCCAGAAGGGGAATCCCCATTCCCGGAGTATGGCTTGGTCATCTCAGTAAGCGCTGACCTGTGAGAAACGTTTTGTGACGTCACAGGTTGTACGTGATGGCCGTGGTTCTGGGCGTTCACTCCGTTACCTAGAGAAAGAGGACGCAAGTCTGTTATACTAGTACGGAGAATGGGTGTCTTGGGTCGGCGGTTTAAACAGGAAGGGATTTAATCGATTCTATTGCCGACAATGGCGGGGTATGGATCGTGTGAATGACCAAGCCGGATGTCAAGCCATGTTATGCAATGACTTTTGACGTTAAAATTATGCGCCACGACATCAAACTTTGATGTACACGTGGTACCTAGCGTCCTAAAGGGAACGTCACAATAACGAAATCGACCCAGCCATCGTCTATTTCAATTCACGTACATGCTGTACAGCGTTGTAGTCAGTCCCTTGATTTCTAAGTCACTAACATGTCCCCAAAGCTGAGATATAGCCTGCGATATAGCCTGTTAAGAGTAGCATGTTCACCTTTTATTTTGTATAAGGTCCAACCTACATCAACATATCGATTCATGAAACGTACATCACCAGGTTTCCTATGTTTTTGTTTTTTTTTAAGAACCTGTGTGGAGCCTAGCGAGAGTTGACGCGATGTGACGAGAGTTGACGTGGGGTGCTGTAAAGTTACCACCAAGACGGAAGGAGGGATCTCCCTTTGCTATCCATCACCACCTTGGTGCCAACACATATGTCAACACGCCACGACGCCACGATGCACTGCTGAAGTGTTCTGCGGAAGCCACGATCTGGGATGGTGGGGTCGTGGCCCATGCGTACGTGGGCCAACACGCTACGGCCCTACGATGTGCTGCTGCGGCGTTGAGCGGCGTTGTGCGGCGTTCTGCAACGGTGTTTTGCAGCGTCGTGTGGCGTTCTGCGGCGTCACCGCGATAGGGGTGTTGTGGTTTATGACAAAGAACACGAAAACAACTCATACCATGTTGCATAGTCGTTTTATTGGTATATGATATGGACAAAGACGAATCCGTTGTATACGCATCTGTTGATGCTAGTGAATCACACGGCATGGTCCGATTCGCTGAGATTTACAAGTCTTCGTCGTCGGTGCTCTGCATGGGGTACTCTGAAAGTAGCAATTGGTCGAATAGCTTCTTTCTCGTCCGTACAGCCTTACTTAATGCTTCCCCTTATGGGATCTCAGACATGTCTTCTAATCAACGCTTCGTTTTCATGACTTCTTGGTGTATAGGATCCGGTTTCAAGCCGAGACAACGCGTGTTCAGGCGATAATATATGTTACCAGGTTTTTACATTATTTACTCCGCACGTAGTCTGAAAAAGCAGAGGAAGAGCCCCTTAAATTGACAACTTTTATTATCAGGACCAGAAATGGCGACAGAGCACCAACAATGAATATAACATGATTTGGTGTGTAATAACAAACAGAAATTAATAATATTGTATTGTGATTTGTTAATCATTTCAGCTGACTAGTGCGAGATGGTTTTTGTATTTGCTTGTTGTTTAGCATAACACTTTAAGGTATTTCACGCATGCGATGAATTGAAACAAATGATAACAATTATGTTTACAATCAATGACTGTTATATATTGATTGGTTTTAGTTTATTGGTTTTACGTTATACTTAAGGTTATTCCACTTTTCTATATTACTCTTCATTCCCATGTAAATACAATGATTGAA
>JAVFBW010142241.1:0-12845 GCA_034783835.1 Mopalia ciliata | reverse complement strand
CCCCCCCCCCCCCCCCCCCCCCCCCCCCCCCCCCCCCCCCCCCCCCCCCCCCCCCCCCCCCCCCCCCCTCCCTGTTGTGTTCTTTCATACAAATAGTCCCTCAACGTTTACTACTTACTACTATTGTGGAATAACACATACACACTAGCGGTAGTACATCATCCTGGGCTGAATCTTCAGTCATGTTATATAACGGAAGTCATGTCATCTTGCCCTAGAGCTGTAGTCTAATAGTGCTGTACTGCAGATTTTCCAAGAAGCATCCGATTCCCACCTATCAACTACAAGGCAGCAAAATGTGAGTTACTGTGTATGTGTGGGTGGGGATGGTTATTTCGTTTTCAATTTCTTAAATATTATTTGATTCCTTTGTTTAACCGCTTCCCGAAACTCGAATGTGAAAAGTTGAGGATTTCCTTTCACTTACAATGTTATATGGGGTATAACACGTTTGTCTGCTATTCGCTGTTGGCTGTTAGTTTTTCGAAAGGAAAGTTACTACTTCATATATAAAACAAAACTTAGGCTTTTAAGAAAACCTGTTGGCAAATAACGGCTGAAATTTTGCATATTAGAAGTAGTCAATAATGTCTAAAAACTGGTCTAACGTCATTTCGTACTTGTAATTTGCAGTATACAAAGCAGTCAACGCAGTCTACAAGATAATAAAACCATTTCCATCCTATGTCGTATTAAACATATTTTCGGATAGCTGTCGTAAATAATTCCGGACGCTGTGCGCAAGATTACTCAGTAAATGTGGCATACAGCGACTTGAAATTTGCAATATACAAAGTAGTCAACGCTGTCTAGAAGAGGATGTAACCATCTCCATGTACATGTATCTTAGTTACTTTTTTTCAACAAAAAATCACAGAATTCTGCAAATTTCCCACAAATTATGTTAGTTATCTGTTAATGTCCGGGAAGCTTGTCCGGGCTGTATCTTGGTTATTAACTTACTTAAGCTATTGAAACTTGCAAAATGCATTCCTGTTTATACGCAGATGTACAAGTGTCCGAGTGTCCATGTGTCCGTATGTCCGGAAAAGAAAACCAGTCCGGGCTGTATACTGGTTACTTTTTCACAAGAACATTTGACATTTGCATAGTGTATTCTTCTATGTACGCAGATGTGAAAAGTAGAATAAATCACTGAATTATGCAAATTTTCCCTTACAAATATGCAAATTGGCTCCGTATGTCCGGGAAGCTGTATCGTGGTTACTATTTGACTAAGGCTTTTAAAACTTGCATAATGCATTCTTCTATGTATGCAGATATGCAACATAGAAATCAAAATCACGGAAATATGCTAATTTCCCCACCGACTGAACACAAGTTTTTTTCAGACTGAACACTCATTGAAGTTTCCCTCATTAGGTTAATTTTTGGTGCACTTCATGTAGTCACCATTAATAGAAGAATAATGGACTGCATTGAGCTACAAACACAGGCTATATCTGTAACCGATAACAGCAAATGCTTACACCGAACATCGACTTAGGGTGCGAGTAGCAATAAGGACAATAAGAAACCCCGGTGGGTGGTACAAGGGCGTTAATCATTTAAGGACTATCTGCACTCACACTACCTGCAATCACATACACAACCATGACAACACTTGTTCACATGCAGCAAGTAAAAACATAGAGCTTTGGACAATGATCAAAGCTTACCAGTTTATTGTTAAATATTGACCAAAGGCAAAATATTATGAAGAAATATTATCACGCCAGAGTTTAAATTACTTTCAGCTATCTTACCAGAATATAAACTATATTTAGGCAACAAAATACAACATGCTAAATGTTTACACAACCTACCTCTAACAGTCCAAGTCTGCAGTCCAAAGTTGTTGTCCAATACAGTGGTTGTGAAAGGGTTTTCAAGTGAAGTGAGTGCAGTGCTCAAATCAGTGTTAGTAAAACTATGTACAAGAAGCTAGCCAATCAAAACCATTTATTCGCCAAACAAGTGTGTTGTCCTGGCGATCAAAGATCAAAGGTCAAAGAATAGACTAGCCCTCTAGTCTTAGGCTACCGACATTAGACAAGTAAGGGTAGACATCTTGTATCTATCTGCCACACTGGTATAAAAACAAAATCATATGTATAAAAGATATATTCAGCAAAAGTGGAAAGGTTATCAACTTCAAAGAATTCAAATCCAAATTTCCAGTTTAAAGAACATTTTTAGATTTCCAAAATTTAGTTTCATCCATCCCGAAAGATTGGAACAACAAATTAAAAATTCAGGGAAAATCTAGATATATACTCTCCATTTTACCCCCACATATTAAAACATTATAACAATAAGAGAAGGGTACTAAACTTTATTATAAAATACTTACTAGTGAATTAGATAATGGCAATAATAAACATAAATATAGAACTTGGGAAAATGTACTGAATGTCGAAATAACAGATGCATGTTGGAAAAATATTTTTACATCAATGTATGAATGTACTAGCTACACTAAATTGGTTGACTTTCAATATAAGGTAATACATCGAATTGTAGCAACAAGATCATTCTTATATAAAATCTACAGGTCTGAAAACGAACAATGTCAGTTATGCGAGAATGAAAAAGAAACAATAGAACATCTATTTATACAATGCAATAAGGCTAAAACGTTTTGGAAAGACTTTGAAAACTGGCTAAATAGAATTTGCAATTTAAATATTAAATTAAAAGATTACGAAATTATATTTGGAATAGGTGCCGGAAAAAACATACTTAATTTGTTACTAATCATTGCAAAGAAACACATTTATGACATAAAGAAAATATCACAACACCTTACTATACAACCCCTTATCAAACGTGTTAAAGGCTTGTATACCACAGACAAATACTTTCTAACTTTGGTGGATAAAACGGTGGAATTAAAGCGAAAATGGGGAGACATGGGTGTTTATTTGGAAGAGCTGTGAAAATGGAGTGAATTTTAGAATCAATAGGTCACGTGGAGACATGATTTAGTTTCTGATTGGTGAAAGAGGAAGAGAGAAAAAAAATATATAGAAACGTTTGTTACATATTTTTACAGCATACCAAGTGAGTGTATCATCGACGTGGTTTTATATTCAGGTATAACAGCGAGGCGAGTTAAGAAAGCCTATTCAACACCATACACGTGTAATACCGATGTATTCATATATCCAGGTATAATACCGAGGTGAGTGTCCCACTGATCTTGCTGAGAAATGTTACAATAAAATTGGTTGGTGTCATAGTCTTCTACTGAGTCATGTTCAGCAAGTTTTATAAAAAATACAAACAAATCAAACGTTTTTCATTTGATATTTCAAGTGGGCGTTGTGGAAGAATACGCTGGAAATGCACCAAACAGAGAGTGGAAGCAAATGTATAGAGTATTCACTGGCCGGATGTTACTGTTTTCTTTTGGGAGACGATGTGAAATTTTATAACTGTTACTGAACTCAACACCGGAAGATTGATGAATGGATGTTGATGTTAAAAACTCTGTTAGTATAGAAGTCACGTCCACATTAACAGATACGATCTGATTGCGGCTAATGATCCATATAAAGCCTGAATGGAACTCATAGATTTGTGGTGCAGTTTTTCTGATATAGGATATATTTCAATTAAAAGAAACACATCCAACTTTGATTTCTTCTGTTAATGTCTCTGTCCATGGCTATTTTTCTTGAGGGCGTAAACAAGATAAAGTACTCACATAAGACGGAAGACTTTGTACAATTTTACAGGTCATCCCACGACCTCAACAATTTGTCCATCAGATCATTCTATGTGTGCGGCAGGATACTTATAAAGTATACAGTTTATTGAACAGGTGGGAGACCGGCTGATAACAGATGAATAACGATCACCCGTTCTATCAACTTTTGATAAAACTGTCCCTATTCAGTATTGTTTGTATTGTATCAAATGACTGATGGATTATTTAGTGTAACGATTGAGTGCTTGTGTGTCCTATCCACCTGGAATGAGACCAAGAAGTCCAAGAGATTACTGTCTCTGACTCATTCCTTATGACGTGCGCCTTTTTTATGGAAATCATGTGAACATAGATAATTAAGTAACCAACTCATGTTGTTGTGACATTTTTATTTTATGGCCATATAAATTAACCGGTTAAGTCCTTTTTAGTTTGACACCAGACCATTGCATATGTTTTTATATACACACCAGAACGGGTTTTTATGTCCAGTTCCCCTTTGAAACATTTGACAGAAGAATTGGCAGATTGATGTGATGAAGTCTGTGCGGGACGAGCGATATTGTACCTTTCGTTTTGTAGATGACATATTTATCTCCTGGCAACACTCCAGATAAAATCTTGCTCTTTATTCTCAATGCTTATGTCTCCAACATTCATCTTCAACCAACGGCGCCTTCTACTTGAGGGAAACTGTTTGGAGCGTAGCAACGCTCTCTTATCTTAGCACAAGAGAAACATTACCGTCCCAACAAAGGAAAACACTTACTATTACATGATTGTGTTAGTGGTAATAACTGTTGGAATACACCCTGTCATATAAGTGAAATAACCTGGAGTACAACTGAAGTACAATTTGAAGGATAAAATGCTGATCCGTAAACCACGGCCGTAGTTAAATAAAGATAATTTGGAAATAAAATGACCTTGAGATAAGAGGAAATTGTAGCAGTTATCAGATGACCCAATACTGTCATTATCCCGAGCTCGTTGACCCAATCTCAACACTTAATAATAGGATAGTGTATGGTTCTCCTATGTACACGCTGGGATTTTATTTAAAAAGTCGTACGAATTTAATAACGTTTTTTTGCACCATTTCTACTTAAATCTCAGAAAGAGGAGTCAATGAAATCTATTTAAATGATGATGTGTGGCTTTCATTTTTCCAGGCTGCTGAATTGTGTTTGCATTTCTAGTGGTAAGAATAACTGCTTACAAGAACCTGCCGTACAAAATCCTGTTTTCTAACCTATAATTGGAAAAAAATTACTTTGGCACATGTCCCTGAAATTTATCACTATATTTCTTGACCTACCCGTTTTTGTGCTGGATATGGTTTACGAGATAGTTCGTTTATTGCTATCAAGCACATGTATGTGGGAGTTACGTACACGATTGGCTTTTCACATACATTCTCGCGTTACTTGTCATGTGCGTTGAATGATAGTCAATGTCTTATCATTCAAGTCACGTGAGGTTTTGCGTACAATAAATAATAATACAGCCTTAATGGTATGTGGGCATACTAGCTTTCGCGCGTGTCTTTAAAACCACTCATATATCCCTGGTTGTTCTCGTACAAGTTAAGTTCACCTTAAGTGACGTTTGTCGTCATAACTCACTACCTGTTTTTAATATGCTCAGGAATGTTTTGTTTGGAAGAATATGGACAATCCGTCTCCAGGCGACAAGATAGAATCGATCTTTGTTTAATGAATATCTGACCATTTCTGTGCCTCACGTTAAATAAATGGGTAATATTAGTGTTATGGAACCAACTGATATACCAGGCCATTGTCAATCTCTAAAGGGACAATAAAATCCACAATATCAGGATTTTACGACCGTTGAATACATACAGACAGTGTTAATAACACCAGACATAAATCAATCAGGCCACACAGAGCAACAATACCGTCTATTGATTATAACGCGTATACCGCTTTATTAATGTTGAGTTATTAGCAATGAGAGTTCTATCTGACTAACCATTTGTTCATTTGTTCTCTGCACAATACAGCCAGGTGTATGAATAAAATATAATAGGAACACTTTATCGTCTCATAATCGTTTGTCTGCCTGGCTTTTTCTATTATTTGTACATTTAGTTTTTATATTAGCTTATTTGTCACACACGATATGTTGAGGCCAGCAGCTGTGGTTTATTGGTTAGCGTGTATGCCTTTTATCGTACTATAGATCCATTTCCCCAAGGGTTCCAATTCGTCTGTCGAACTGGAGGTATATAGGAATAAGACACACAGAGTGGCTTTGACAATCGTGGATGTACTTTTTACGATGTCTCTCCCCGTTTTCCACCGTATGTAAGCAAGCGACAGACATAGAAATGAGTACGGCATTAAACCGCAATCGAACAAACGAATCTAAAGTCTACTTAATAGACAGCTTAATATAAGAAAGAAGCTATTGGGTAATAGTGGCTAAACATTAATTACAATAAGAACTAATCCTTAAATGATAAATCAATGTTAAGTTCAGATTACATTTCAATTGAAGACGCACCCCCCTGTCGTAAACCATTCTATGTATGACAAGATTGTGTTAATGTGTTTCTGATTTTATTGCTCACCGGACTGGTGATGACAGGTCGCAGAAATTGACGATTGGGTGTCTGGCGAATGACTCGAAGAACTATTACAGATTGTCTGGGAGGATTCCGGTCAAAATCGATTTCCTGCTAAAACAATTGAATAAGCGGATACCAAACGTGAATTTGTTGTGACAGCCATTAATAGTATTATGTCAGTTTTTGTCTGGAACTGACGGCTATTGTCCGCAACATTTCCACATGGATTTGCTATGGACATCACAGACAAAGTCTCCACTTTGGTGAATCATTTGGCTGTATGATCTAACATAATATGTACCGCTGGTACAGGAACATATAGTTTAAGTGTATACGGATCGATGAAGTGATGGATGCGGGATACTGTTTGAAGAATGAATTTGATTACTTTAGAAAGAAAGTGGTCAAATACAGCCAGTTATCCACATAATGGTACTGTTTAGCTTCTATAGTTTTTGCCTATGACAGTAACATCAACTAGGGGAGTGCCTTCATGTAGACCGAGTTCCCTTAAAACATTTCTTCGAATGTATCCCTCTAGACATACATAGAATACAGCACGATTATCTTTACTATAAGGGAAGAGATCTACGGCTGGACGTGGCTCCCCAACACAGCTATTTTTGGTAAATTAAGATTAAATTAGTAATAACACAGCCTTATCTGAGTTATTATAGTGAAACTCGTGGCAGAATATTTACTTTTCGAAACCTATGCCCCGTCACCAACTTTCTAACATAAAAGAGGGGTGTCCATAATGTCAGGCTAAAGTTATACAAGTGTTCTCCGGAATAGAGATTTCACGTCTTCCAATCGCAGAACACTCCACAAATTGACTCCAGCATTTGAGAGGTTTAAAGTGTGTCGATAATGAATCACCATATGTTTCCTGGTTACGCTTTGATCTTTGTTGGTAACTGTTGACAAAGGAATGTAGCAAATTACTGGTGCTAAGCCTTAACGAAAAGGATTTGAGGCGTGAGTCTTAAATTTGGGTTTCGCCTCGTTGTTTCGATTTCATACAAAATAATGTTTTGTCAATTAGATCACAGTTGAAGATCACCAGAGATTATTGTGAAGCGAACGAGATGCAGATCAAAACGTTTGTTGTTGGAATTTTCCTCTACGTAAACCTGTTGTATGTAAAAACCTAACGAATTTCGGTGACATATGCCACAGCTCGAGGTCTTCAGGAAATATAGTGGGAGCAATTTGTTGCTACCAACAACGGTATAAAAGGGTTTTTCAAATTGCGTTCTTTTTACTTTACTTAACTCAAGCCGTATTGCGATATTTAGGTGGTCAAATTATATTTTGTAATATGTTATTTTTTAGACTGTTACAAGACTAATAATCTGTTTGCTGTTTTATTAAACTTTAACGTTGTACTCAAGGGTATTCACTAAATGTACGACGGATTGTCCACTTCTCAAACTATCCTACTAAAATACGATTTAAAATCAGAAGACTTCGTAACAGACTTCGTAAATAATACTCCCGCTGTTGTCCAAAACTTGACTCCTTCGTATGGCAGAGGTCCACAGAGGGACTAAAAGCAGTGAGCAGTACATATCAGGAGGTGCGACAAGCTGAATCAAGGAAACGGGCCCATAACTATTCTCAATTCTACGAACACATACTGCATGTTTTCTTGGTCAACACGGTAGATCTTCTGCCTCCCTCCCTTATGGCATCTAATCAACTATAAAATACATACAAGACTAACCTGTACTAGATGAATACCGGAAACTTCGAACCCCAAAAGTATCATATTACTATATGACGTGTCAATATATGACCATTAAAAAACACCAAGTGCCTCGATCGACTAACTTTTATGCAACTATAAGCACCTGTTAATTGGGATGAATGATGTAAATTGGGTTTATAAGACTGGGCACTTTTGTATTTTATTTATATTGTGATAATATAAACATCCGAGTGTCTAAAGGCTGCAAGGTTTTAGATAAATTGACTGTCTGTGACTAGAGTGACAAGACTAGTCATAAACGCTCGATGTTGATATGTCATATCATTGACAAACTGTATAGCACCATGTGACGATTTAACTTTATTTTTTGACCTGAACAAAACAGAGGCGTATCATGCCTAACCAAACCAAACGACTTCGTTGTCTTCTTTACACAATACTTTAGTTGAGATCAGACATTAACCGAACGGAAAACATGGATGACAGTTTTAAATAAAATTGAGTTAGTTATGTGTATATCAGTGAAGTATTTGTGCCTTATCCACGTAATAATTTATACCAAAGGTACCTGGTTAACAGTCGTCACCTGTTCTTAATCGCTAATTTAGGCCACAATCGGCACTTTTACCGATACAACACGTAAGATTGTGGCGGATGGGCGAACGACCAGAGGAGGTTATTACATAATTAAGTCGTTTTGTTCGGCGTAACATTTCAAAAAGAGCTTGCACTTAATGATGTGAGGTTTTTTTTCTGCAGCAACGATGTTGAGGTGAACTCCTTAGAACCGGTTGTAATGAAAAGTATGTAAAGTCAGGTAGGGCGTGTCTACCGTATATAATAATTTTAGTAATAATATTACAAGTGGAAACAAGCCATGTCTTATTGAGTAAACATTTCACACACGAATTACCCTATATATACAGGTCACGATGATTGGTTTATAACACATGTAGCAACGGTTCAATATAACATAGTTATTGTACACTTTCACTCACTGAGAGTATGGATTCATATGGATTATAGAGGAGAAACTATTTATCCTTCCCAAGGCTGTTGTCAATCACAACAGGGTGAGTATTGATTTTCAGATTGGCCGAGTCATTATTTTAGACGGGTGTGAGACACAGTCAGTCCACGGAGACAAGACTGTATTATTGGGAAAAGACATTCATTCCGATTTCTAACTCAATTGGAGAAATAAATTAAGCCACAATCACTGTACAAATAGGCATCAATTAAACTGTATGGAAGGTTAGATAAGATTAGGTTAGGTCTTCGGTTTTATAAGACGACTGATATGGATGTACAACTTCTGGATATACATCCATATCAGTCGTCATGTCTTACTAATTCACCAGCTTCTAAATGCCACTCAAACAAGATATTCGGTTTTATAGTTTAGGAAATATCTGATGATATGTTTTATTATCAATCACTAACCGAATCAGTTTAAAGAACCTGTTGAATTCATCACTACGTGGACAGTGTTGCCCCACTAGTGGAAAGGTGTAACCAGTCAACCAGTCGGCCCCGTCCAGGTCCAACATGGGATTGCGTGATAATTACCAGCATTGGGTCAGAATTCTGTCTCATTAAAATGTAAAAGCAAACAAATAATAAATCAAAGAAATAACAAAATATAAGTTGAATATGTGTTTGTTAGTTGGATATTTGAGTTAAAGAAACACACTGGTCCATATGCCCAACACAGATGTTTATAATTCAGCATTTTCACCCCCTCTCTGTCCACAGTTTGTGATAGGATCACAATCGTTAAGAGATCATTATAAATACTGTTCACATGTAGTTGACTCTACCATAGCTCTGTATATTTACACAGTCAGTTTATGCGAGGTCACGTAAGGAAATGGCCTATAAATGTCTTATCTTATTTGTTTTGTTCTCTACTCATTAAACGTATTGGTCGCGAAACCAAGCAAATGGTCATTTTATTTGTCTAGCTGTTTCACAAAAGTGTAATAGAGAACATGATATGACTCTTCAAATAGATAAGACACACAACATACAATGCATAATGGTGTCTTTTTCTCGTATTAACCCATTCGTCCCTACGCGCGGCTGAACCCGCAGGCTACGAGGTACGCTTCGTCCCGAGGTGCGGGTTGAGCCGCGTCAAAATTGGACTTCTCTTCCCGAGGCGCGGCTAAACCCGCATATAACAAGCCTATCTATTCGCTATATATTTACTATGATTTCAGAATGCTAGAATAATATCCAATCAGTAAGCTTCTTGTATATGCTTTTGGAGTTCTTCCTTGTATTTTCATTGGTTGACAAGCTGTGTAAACCAATTCAATTCAATTTAAATATTCAGCGTTTCACTAGGATCACTCTCTTCTAAACATGGCGGCGATATAGTCAAGTGACGAAGAAGATTTTTTGGGATTTACAGCGGATGATATTTCGTTTCACGAAAGTGATCTAGATTGCGATCTGTCTGTATTCGATTCCGAAAGTGATGAAGACATTCCTTTAGAATTCTTAAGACCATTGAGTTCGTTTCTGGGTGAAAATGGTGGCGGAGACTCGACTGTACCCGAGACTGTACAGACTGCAACAACAACAGCAACAGATTTGACATCGAGCAAATGGGGGAAGCAATTTGTAAGTGTAAATGTTAACACTTTTCAGCAACAAACCGGGCCTGTAAACATCTTGCCAGTTGACAGTAAAGAGCTAGACTTTCTGAATTTGTTGTTTCCCCACAGCTTGTACGATATTTTGAGCGAGCAAACGAATTTGTATGCTCAACAGTGTATTGTCAAGAAACCAGATTCGAATTGGAAGCCCATTTCAAAAGTGGAGATGAAAGCATTTGTAGGTATCCACATTTTCATGTCTATTGTACAACTTCCATGTTACAAACTTTATTGGAGTACTGACAGTTTATACAGAATCCCTGCTGTTTCAAATATTATGACAAGAGACCGATTTGACAAACTTTTGCAGTACTTTCACTGCAATGATTCCTTGTCTAACCCACCCAAAGGTCACGATGGTCACGACAAACTCCACCATGTTCGTAATATTTTTGACGCTGTTCAGCAGAACCTGGTTGACAATTATCGCCCACATAGAGATGTCACTGTAGATGAGGCGATGATTCCATTTAGAGGACGGATAGGCTATCGTCAGTTTTTACCAGCTAAGCCTTGTAAATTTGGTGTGAAAGTGTGGGAACTTGCTGATAGCTCGAATGGATATGTCTACCAAATGCAAGTTTACACCGGCAAAAAGGATACTGGTAGAGAGGTCGGGCTAGCTTCACGTGTTGTGTGGGACTTGACAAGGCTGTTATCTAGGAAAAATCATCACGTCTATATGGACAATTACTTTTCAAGCCCAAGTTTATTCGAAGATTTGTTATCCGATGGAATTTATGCTGCAGGTACTTGTCGGGTAAATCGAAAGGGATGGCCAGATGGTTTGTACAGAAACTGTATAAGGAAAGAGAAGGGCACCAGCAAAGCATACCAAAGAGGAAATCTTGTGGCTACTTCCTGGTACGATAATCGGCAAGTGAACTTTCTCTCTACTAATTCAGACCCAAACATCACAGTTCAAATGAAGCGAAGGCAGAAGGATGGTTCCCGTATTGATGTACCAGCACCTGAAGTTGTGGCGAAGTATGGAGAAAACATGAACGGCGTAGATCATGGAGACCAATTACGAATGCAGTATTCCACTGCAAGACGCTCCAAAAAGTTTTGGAAATATTTGTTTTGGTTCCTTTTTGATAAATACTCGAGTTGTGCATTTATCCTAATGAAGGAGTCCCCAAATCATGCTTTGAAAACGAAAACAGGAAAAGGAGGTGCAAGCTCTGCCAAACAAAGAAAGTTCCCAAAGAATCGAAGTATGGATGTAAGATCTGTGATGTCAATCTATGTGTCCAGTGCTTCGAGCCGTACCATCTGGTTACTCACACCGAAGAATGAGGACTGTTACAGCCTCGGTTATTTTTAGAGCCACTCACCTCCAAAGGCCCTTTTCGGAGCCAACTAATTCATACGAATGAGATCTTTCAAAGCACTTATAAGTTATACATTGGGTATACTCCAATATTATTGTACACCTTAGTCAACAAATATGCCAATCAATAAATCAAATAGCTACTTATCTCATTTTATCTATTTTATTGCAACCTAAATAATTTCGAAACTTATAATCGGTTTATTGATAAATTCTAACTCGTGAAGCATAATATTCAAATTTAGGTCACCGTTTGCAAATTGTTTAAATATGTGTAATAGATTTTACATTACAATAAGTGTTTGTTACTTATTGATTGTTTATGGTAGTGGTACATTATTACCAATGTTGAAACTTATTGATTGCTGCAATGTTACTTTAGGGAGTGTATCCAGTTATCGTTTGATGCTCCAATGGTTTATTTGAGAAAAACAATCGATACGGCTCTACACCTATGGGTTTTTTTTTACAGCTGAGCCAGCTCTGGCTAGTAGCCAATACACAAACCCGGTCTGACTTCGGCAACCTCCGGCAAGATTAACGGCATACAGGAAGATCTCTGCAGCCTGTACATTGTCGTAGCGAGGGATTAAAATGTTTCCTTAAATGCGGCTGAGGTCTAGGCAAATTTAAATACTCTGATTCATGGGTTGTAATATTGTTCATGTGTGTATTTCCTTAATTAGCTTGACCGCTGGCCTGTGATATGTTGTTTTAATTTTGAAATCCAGACCCAGCGTATACATTCATATAATAACTATTAAACTTGATCACAATTATGACGGACCCCCTATTTGCGTATTGATCATGTATTATACATGGGGAAATGAGATTTG